>CAJVPS010000614.1:0-21759 GCA_910591765.1 Ambispora leptoticha
TAATATCTATTACATTATATTTATGATTATATTAGTCTCTTTCATCCATAATTCATAATATCTTTATTATATATTATTCTAGCAAATATTATATATAAAATTATTAACCTATCATGAAATAATCTTTTCAAGAGGCACCAAAAATAATATTTTATCATTATAAATATATTCTTAGAATTAGAGAAGTTTATAAGTAAGATAATTATAGATCTAAAGATTATAATTAATATTAGAAGTTCTTTTAATATATATCTTGTAAAGAGTATGATAAAATTATTTTCTTTATATATAATATGTGTAAGAAATATATAGATAAGTATCAAAATATAAAATAATATTACTAAAAAAAGTTTGAGAAGATGATATAAAATGAATTTAAGATAAAAAATTAGTATTTTACATTTATATAATAAATATATATATATTATCTTAATATATATAGCTAGTACTAAAAATTTTTTATAATGATAAGAAAAAAATTAATAATAAAATTCTTATTAAATTTTATAATTTTGTATTTATAGAAAGCTTTTTAAATATTTGTTATCAAAATTACTAAAGTTACCAAAAAAAATTAAACTTCTTCAGCTTTTTTTTCTCTTTTTTTATTATAGATATATTACATATATGTATTATATATATTATATATATATAGTATAAGTATAGATTATACTATAAGTATATATATATTGATAATATGTATATGTATTAGATATATCATAAGAGAAAGTTTTATTTTTCTTAGAATTTTACTTTATCTTTAGTAATTTTGATAATAGTATATAAAAACAAGATAAAAAAGAATTTAAAACTAAAATTTAATAATAAGCCTATCATCAAAGATATTATTAAAGTTATTATCAAAGATTTTTTAGTGATAAATAATATATTTAATAATATATATATAGTATATTTGATAATAATTATATAACATATATTTAATCATATATATATAGTATATTTAATAGCAGAAATATAATATACTTAATAATAATTATATAATATATTTCTGATAGTATATGTTTAGTATATTTAATATCATACTTAATAGCAATTATATAATATATTTGATAATATTTTTTGATAGTATAATTTGATAGCATATATATAATGATATTATTAATAATATTTATATGATATTCTCTATAAAATAAAATATTTTATATCTAATATATATATTTGATAATAATAATTGATAACATAATCAGATAGCATATATATAGCATATCTGATAGTAATTATATAATATATATTTAATAGTATATATTACTAATATATTCAGATATTATATATATAGTATAATTAAATAGTATATATATAATATATTCAGATATCAGTCATGATAAATAAATTAATATATAAATAATACTATTAAATTTGAATTATAATAGAAATTACAAAAAGAAAATACTTTAGATATTATAACCTGAATTAAAAAATATCTTATAATTAAAAATAATTAAAATTATCAAATCAGTATATAAATAATATTATTAAATTTAGATTTCTAAAGAAAATAAAACTTAATATAGAAAAAGTACATCTAAGATATCATAATATAATTTAAATATTTCTTTTTATTAGAATCTGATCAAAAATATTAACCTGATATATAAAAATTTATATAAGTAATTAAAATATTATTAATATTAAATTTGATTTTCTAAAAAATATACAAGTCATTTACTTATTTATGTATTATAAAATAATATTATAATATCTTAGTCTGTATTATAAAATTTAGATTATAATATCTTAATCATTATTATAAAATTTGAATTGTAATATCTTAGTTTATGTTATAAAAAATGAATTATAACATATTTATAATCTAGATTAAGTAAAAATAATATAATTATATTATTTTTACTAATAAAAAGAAAATAATTATAAATAATAAAATAAGAGATTAAATCTAAAAGTTTAAAAAAATAATTAAAATAATTTTTAATATTATAAAAATAATAGAATAAATAATAAATTAATAATATTAAAATATAAATTTTATTTATATATATTTAAGATTTACAATATATAATAAAAAAAATTAAATATTTTATTTTTGATTATATTTAATAAATATTTATTTAATTTATATAAAATTTTATATATATACGCTTAATAATCTAGTAAAAAAGTTTACTTAAAAGTATTTAATATTATATTTTAATAAAATTTTTTATAATTAATATTTTTTATTAAATTTTTTTAAAAAATTAAAATATTTTTTTAATCTTTTTTTATTTGTTATTTAATAAATTTTATATAAAATTTTAAATATATACTTGATAATCTAGTAATCAAGTTTATTTAAGATTAATTTGCAAAATAATAATTAAATTTATTTATTTAAGTTTTCTTATTATTAAAAATTTTAAATATAAATTATAAAAAATTTTAATAAAATAAGTATTCAAGTAGTTTTAAATAAAGTCATTTATTATACTTTCAAATATATATTATGTTATTTAAATAAATATTTATAAAGAAAATTAAAATATCTGGTTTTTTTTGTTAAATACTATATTATAATATAAAGAAATACTTTAATTTCTTATTCTTATATTATTTAAAGTTTTTCAAAATTTTCTAATTCTTGAATGATTTTATAATTAAAAGCATGTAAAAATTCAGTTTTGAACAAAATTTATTTATAATATCTATTATTAAATTAAGATCAAAGATAACAAATTACCTGTTATTTCATAAAGTATTATTTTAGAATCATAAACATCTGTCTTTGCTATGTATAATAATTACTATTTGATTATCAGTATGGAAGGATCACATATTAGTTGAATTATCAAGAGAACCGGGATATCCAAAATCAGCCAATACAATTACTCCATCATTCAATCTTTATGGAAAATTGTTAATTGAAGAAAATACCCTATGAAATTATAAGTGCCACAGATAAAAAGAGGCAAGTACAATATTGTTCCTGTATAAATCTTTAGTCAGAATTCCAGTTTAGATATTCAATTGACCAAACATTTTGAGATGACAAAAGGAAATAATCAAATAACTGAGATTTTATTAAGCAAACCGAGTTGAGTGACTAATGAAAAATACTTAACGTACCATTTTGCTTATAACTAACTATGCGATCAGATATTTTGCCATGAACCATTTTAATGACTTCTTGAAGAGGTTGTTGGCATTCCTTTTTAGTGATTTTAACACTCCCTTATGCGGGTGCTAGTGGATGAATCCCAGATACAGTAGGACTAATTGAGCGAGCACGCTTGAATAATAGTATGTGATTTTTCATCTAAATATATGAACATCCGAATCTGCCTTCACCAATTTGTTTAACCTCTTCAAACTCACTATAATTAATCCATTCTAAACGACAATCTCCTCGTGTGGTATACTCGGATTGATGATCTCTTAAGAAATCGTCAAGTTTTTGATTGCCTGTAATCTGTCCTTTGTAGTTCAGTTCAAGAATTTAGGTTCGCATATTCAAAACATTTTTTTTAACCATTTGCTATAAAGCTTGAATTTTCTTTTTTAGCCTCTATACAAGTAATTTAAAGAGTAACAGTAACGATCATATAAAAGTTTGATGCTACGTTCGTAATTCTATTGAAAGAATTTTCACTATTCAAACTGATCTTTGAAAATCACTTGATCCGGTGGTTGAGATTATGTTCGCACTTTTGAACCCCACTTTATCTTTTGTAAAGAAGTTATCAACGTAAAATAGTAATTAGTGCAATGAAATATGTTTGGTTTGCACGATAAAAGTACAATAATCTTCATTTCAAAACAATCAAAAATAATAACATTCAAAGAACTTGGATGTTAGATAGTAACGCAGTTGAAATGATGATGATGATGATGATAATAATAATAATAATAATAATAACAATAATAATAGTGATGATGACAACGATAGCAACAGAGTTTTTTATATAGACGAATTAATAAGAATTTAAATATCGTCCTTGACGAAATGACCACGCTCACTAACATAGATACCGTCCAAAAATTTACGAATATCTTTATTTTTGACGGTGGTCGATTGTTGGATATTTGCCGCTAAGATAATTAATTATTAGACAATATATAATCGCATCCTCATAAATTCGAGATCAAAAAATACTTCGAGGAAAAAGTTTCTTACCAGATTGAGACACATTCTCAAGATCATTACCAGTCAATATCAATTCATCCTTTTGAGCGGTGGAAATCTCAATATTGACGCCATCCAACATTTTCACGCGACGAATCACTTTCTCACCCAAAAAGTTACGAATCTCGACTTCTCGGCCGTCATTGACTATGTGCACGTTGATTGGAAAATGTGCATAAACGTATCGCATTTTGTATTGGAATCCCTTTTTGTTCATCAAATTATTTCGTTTAATTGATTATGAGTAATGATAAATTTATCAAATACAAAAAAAAGAGATACAAAAATTTACTTTCGTAACTCCAGTAATGAGATTTTCAATGTGACTCTTTACAGTGTTCAAACATGCGAGGTGCTTACGCCCACCGTGCCAGACAACGAGCTTTATCAGTTTTTTATTGATTTTTTGAATCTCGAGGTCAATATGCCGAAGATTTTTTGTTAGAGTACCGCGCGGACCCGTCACTTTTATGAGTCGAGCTTTGATATCGATCGAAACTCCATCTGGGACAGCGAGTGTAACATCCTTGTAGATATCCTTCATTTTTCTGTAGTATCGCGAAAAAGCTGAACGGGACGGAAGGATGGATGATATGAAGAAAAAAGTAGCTTGGCGTATGGTTTTCGAGGAAGACTATATTGGCCGGCGATCAAAAAAAAATTTGGGCACGTGATCGTTATATATTTTCATATATCTACTGGAAAAGAAGTCAGAAATTCTATGGACGCTCAAAACGATTGAAATCGTTCGTCTAGATTCTACATCTAGCCTTTTAATACACGCACTTACTTATATATCATATAAATTATATACATTAAATGTCGTTATAAGTAAATTTATCTTGAAAAAAATGTAAAGATCTTTCTTCAAAATCAAACTGTATAGTTTGTTTCTAGGCCATCATGATTATTGTAAAAGTCATCAGTTGCTTTTTCAATAGCATTCCCAATTTGACTTCAAATACGTTTAAACTTGAAAGCCAATTTTGATGCACGCATACCACAATCTTCGTTGAAATAAAATTGCGTGGCTTTTTTCAGTATCTCATATTCAGGAACAATCTATCTACCCCACAACCTCTATAACTTTATGTATTTCCAGGGCCAACAAGTTCTTGTATCGTCGTAGCAATGTATAAATATGCCATTATTTTTTCAGGTTATGCTGGGATCTAATTAATTGTGCATTTTACACGCTATGTGATAAATGGCACGCCCCTAAAAGGTAAATTGTTGGGTCATGTAGATTATTAACTATTGTGGATAATATTTTTTTTTTGAAAGGTGTAACACTCCGTTAGAATTCTTGTAAATATGTCGTCTTTACGAGTTATAAAAGCAAGAAGAGTTTCTATGCTCTTTCCGTTAACAAAACGCGTTTCATTAACGTTACCTTCTTATCCAAGTTTTCGAAATGCGAGTGGAGGAGCTCACCATGAGCCTGAATGGAATGAACCCTCTGGATATTTGTTTGGCGAAAAGGTTAGATAGACAGTTTAGGCAGAATGTTCGAGAAATCATTATGTGGTTGGCGAGATTAGATAGAAGCATGGTGTTCAGAATTTCTTTGTATTAGTAAGTCTTAATAATAGTGGATACGTTTTATTCCTAATCTTTTGAATAAATAATATTAATAAAACATAATGTCGGGCTATTGGGGATAGTGATTAAAGATTATTATCAAATAAAAAAATGTTTTTGGGCACGAAATTAAAATAAAACTTTTAAATTCAATTTAATTTAGCCCTCTTTTTATTGATCTATTTCTGTCTCTATTGATTTATATACCTACCACATTCGCATCTTCAACACTAAACATCACTTTAAATAAATTGCCAACTTTACGCAAATTTATCACTCACCCAGCCTCTACCACCAGGTCAGAAACGCGTAAAGGAAGAGTGGGAAAACATTTGGGTATATGGATTCGGTGGGAGTTTCGTGATCGGTGCTATTTTAAAGTATTATGCACCAGATACAAGGTATTTTGTTTTTTAGGATATTCTCTATTTAATTCTATTCTCTATTCTAATTTTAAAATGATTTTAGCTTAAGAACTTGGGCCACGGAAGAAGCCAAAAAACGATTAGAAGAGCGAGGAGAACTGACTGAAGATATGAGACGTATGAGATAAAAAAAGAAATTGACTGATTAATTGTGAAAAAGGGGTGTATTCTACATCTATTCGAATGATTGATTATATTTAATGTATGTATTAATGACAAATTAATGTCAATAATATATTTTTCTCATTTATTAGCCATCTGTGCTGTGATTTAAATAAACAATATATGATGGAATGGGTTATTTATAGTATATTTTATTAATGTCTCTGCATTCGATTAATTTCAAGCAAATGAATGGACAAATGAATCACTACATTATCAAAAAACAGCGTGCAAGCTTACACCTAGTATAGAATCATTCATTATTCCCATTACTGGAATTAACGTGACTGCTGGCACAGGATCTAAATGAAATTCAGAAGTAGGGTTGGGATTGGGGTTCAGATTGGAAATGCTCTCTTGCCTTTTGTCTTTGGTGATTTGGTTGGTTAGTTCCCTTTTCAGAACTGATATATTGGTTTTTTTAGGATAGTAATTAAAGTTAGAAATTATGAAATGAAACATGCAATAGAATAAGTCAATTACCTCTTTCTAAAATCACTACTACGCCATGTCCAGCGGCAATCAGCAGCTTTTCTGAATAGAAGACTCGAATTGAAGTAACTTTTGTCCATGGCTGGCTGGGACAAGCAGTTTGGTGATTTTGAAGATTATGAATTTCATCGGAAATAGATGATACCAGGTTTTTCATTACTGATGAAATGGGGATGGTGGTTCTATAATCTATTTTAATATTTATGATAAAATATTTAGAAAATGTGGAAGACGATTTAATGAGGCAATTAATTCCATACCTGACGAATCATTGGTAGCAGCAGCAGTCGTTTTTTTATTGCCAGATACTCTCACAGTAAAAACACTTGATAAAACAGGTTTCGAAAATCGTGAAGCAATTGAGATTGTTGTTGTCGTTTCCTCGTCATTATAGGTCAAAACATTTTGCCATAAAGTTTGCTCGTTGGTTTTGGATCCATGTTCGTCATTATGAAACTGATGTTTTTCTACTTGTTCTGGATTAGTATCTGAAAAGGATGATGATCGTAATAGCACATGCCATTCAACTTTTGCATTGCGTGGTAGTGAGGGAACTTGTATATAAAGTACAAGAGCTGTATTTTTTGTTGTGTTTGTATTGTTAAATTCATCTTTGTCATCCTGTAATATTTACAAATAATTAGAATCAAACACTTATTATTAGAAAGTACTAATAGAATGAATAAAATGACCTTTACAATTTGTTCCTCTCTCTCTTTACCATCGCCATCTTCGGTATATTCTAATTCTCGCTTTCGACGACAGAGATCAACCCCATCACAAAAAAATTTCCAAGCTTTTTCCACCAATGGAAAAGCACCCTCGTCGTCAACATAACATATACAAAGTAGTGTATTTCGTCTCACATCCTCGTCGAGTGCTCTACTGACCTTTTCAAGATTTCGAAGTGACAATCCAATTTCATAAGTTAACAACGAAATGTGTTCGTTTTTGGTTATTGTGGTTTTTACTTTGAAATCATTAAGGGATGGAAGTTCCAGTGATGATGGAATTAGACCGATTTGTCCAGCTATATATACGTGGTTGTGGGTCTGGTATTGATAAGCAAAATATTAAATTAAATGAAATTAAAACTGAATGATAATAAGTCGATAGATTATTCAAAACTCACGATTATAGCTTGAGAATATGGCCCGATATTTGCTGGAGCCCAGTATGAAAGGCTTTGCACATGCATCACTTGTCTAGAGGTAGCATTTGCGGATTTTATTGCTGTTAGGTCTATTTGGACGTTCGCCGGTGGTCGCAAATTAGCGCCAACGCATGCTCTAAATCGACGAAGATAAAATATTGAATATAAGAGATTCATACATTATTAAATAAAATTGGATTAATACATTACCTAGTAGGAGGATTCACCGCAAAAAAAGACTTGTACACCGAGTTCACGCGTGAAAAATCACTCATTTTCGTGATGTATAAATTCATGGAGACAACGTCGGACCAATTTAATCCCATTTTGGATAATCGGTCTATTTTTTATTTTTCAAAATATCATGATGTTACATCATATATTTAAATCGGAACATGTAAAAAGCAATGTTGATCTCGAAAAACTATACCTTGTAATTTGAGCATACAATGACGAGTTTCCTCCTCGATTGTCATGTCATGAGTTCTATTATCGCTATTAGAATCATCGGAAACCACGGAACCGTCGTAATATGTTGTCCCTGATATTGAGTAGTATGGTGCGTTTTTGTGTGTACAAAAATTGTAGTCTAATGACATAAAATTATATTAACATTTTACAATATTTCCCGTATCATACAAGTTTGAGCCCTTTTAGAGACTATACCTGCTACAATTGGCGACGATTCATCCTTCGAAAAATCCACAATATGATTCGATATTCCGATTTTATCATTATTGTTGTCATTATTAAGATTGATATCTATCGAAGAAGCCTAAAAATCAGCAATTAATAGTTAATTTTTAAGAAGAAAAAAGATCGAACTTATAAATAAACTAATAGCAACAATATACAAAGTTTTCCAGCAAATCCACCATGTTTCCAATTTCTTTTTTCCACGATGGATTTTCAATTATATTCAATGATGAAGGGCTTTGATGCATAGTTTCCAATGATGACGCAGAAGGTGATTGTTGTTCCTCTTGTTTCTCTTGTAAAGAAACTTTTTTCAGCCGAAGATACGCAACAGGGGCGTATGCGTCATCTGAGTGAATGATTGTTTCGGTCTCCTCTCTTTTGTTGTAGTATAGATAATTTTAAAAAAATTTTAAAAAGAACATTAATAAATGAATTTATTATTATAAATGGAAAATATCATTTACAAAATAAATTTATTTTATTCTTGTACTTACACAACAATTCTTTTCGAGAATAAAGGACAATTCAATGTAAACGTCTCATATTCACCACCTTCACCGCACACATGGACATCATATTTTTCATTCTGAATTTAATCAGCAATTAAAAAATTATTAATTCCATAAGTCTGTTAAACTTCCAATCATACACCCAAAGTAGAAAACTATCAAAAAACACTAACCAAATAGCATAAATGCTGATACATCTCACTAATAGATTTTCCAAGATGCAACGGTTTCAACCCTACCATATTTTTTTTGTGGAAAAAGATTTGTTTTATTTAATAACAAGAATAATCAATAATTATTCAAGTAAATTAATTTTACCAATAGCGGCAACTTTTATCAAAATAGCATCGACCCTGGCTTCAATCATTTCTTTTAACAGTTCTTTTTGGTCTCTTCGCCATAAATACGCCAACGAGATCAATCCAAGACGATTACATCTAAGATTATAAAATTCATAATAATTACCTTAATAAAATTGATCGATATCTCAGGAAAATAAAAATTACCAATGATTAATAAAGAACAAACAAAAAATAAACCTTTACACATTTTCAACTCGAACTCGCTGATAATTCGAAAGGATAGCACCGACTGATACACCTTGGATATCGTTATGTTTTTCCTTTAATATGAAAAATCAACATTTCAGCCTTTTGATTCTTCTCTTTGATTAATCAATTCGATTTAATAATAATCAATAAATCAGACTTTAATATCATTCAACAGTTCATATAAATCCTCAGTCTCATCTCCACTCGTAATTGAACAATAATCGGAATCGATTATTAAAGGAGCGCCAAGTATTTCACGACGATAAAGCGGCAAGTTCATACAATCGGCGTAGTACTGTATTGCGTCATGACCAACTGTTTGATAGAGGTAACTATCAAGTTCATCTAAGTATATGTATCGCATAATTCGTTATTATAAATACTAAACCAACAAAAATATCGACTTTTTGTAGCGCACCTTTGTCTTTATTATCCGGCGGCTTCAGATTTGCCAACGCCACAATTTCATGACCGTTAGCTACACAATGGAGCATATTGAAGCAGCTGTCCTTGCCACCACTAATCAACGCCACTATTTTCATGATTTATGGTTTTTCTTTTTGTTTGCGAAATTTTTGAATTTTTCAACCGGTAATTTTAATTTATTTTAATTTTTTCTAGGAGATCATTAAAAAGACAGTTGCCATTAATAAAAATCGTAAAATAACAATTTTATTTCTTCCTTTCCACCCAATACTTTTTTTTAATTTTATTACAATAAAATAAAAGATTTACATAACAAAACAATTAACCTTAAAAATTTTATAATTGATTGATGCTCGATCTCACTATATAATAAAGAGAACATACATGAAGTTGAGCTAAACATTTATTATCTATGAGATAGAATTACTACAATCACCAGGACCGATTTCGCGCGACGAGAAATCCGCTGCTTAGTAGCACTAAAAATTATAGCAACGCAAGGAAAAACCGTTAGCAAGAAATGTAAAAGAAAGGATGTTCTCTGCACACCTATAACGCTACATTATTAATCATAAAATATAATGCAGCGCCTCAAACAGAAGAGACATTAAAGAAAAAAATAAATTTAATTCAAATATTAGTCTTGCAAGTATTTTTGGAAAGGTACAAATAATATTTTTCGTACATTTCCCCTTAATCGTAATGTTGTCAATAAAGGTAAAACTTGCGCGTGAAAAGCATATGTGATGTTTGGCACTATTCTTTAACACTCCATAGACACTATCGCTCCCCTCGAAAAAATTGACATACATTCCTTTCTTTGAAACTAAACCACATACCTTAAAACGATAAGAGGATAACCAGGTATCGATGACCAAAAAGTTTCGAACTTGTATCAGCCAACAATAATGATTCGAATGTGTGAATCTCATATGATCCTTTGATAGACATGGTTACCCAATTTATCATATCGTGGAATGTGGGTTAATGCCATAAAAAGGCGGTTATTTTTTTTTTTCTGAGTTTATGCATGGTCATAGTTTAAATTTCCTACCTTCCCCCGGTATTATAGTAGTGCTTGTTAATAATTTATGTTAACGTTAGATTTAATGTCTCCGCTGTTTCTTAATATCGATATATTTTTAACCAAAACTTTTGCAAATACCTACGCCATTTATTTATTAATGCTAAAGCGCAGTCCTTACTACATTTATTAATACTATTACTGTTATTACAATTTTTTAACGAAAAAAAAAGTGGAAAAAAGCAAAAAAAAAAAAAAATAGGCAAAAAGAAGCGAGGCAAATGTCACACATACAACAACAAATATCTCGACCGCAAACACCCAATGGTATTGCCACAACGACAACCGTTACAGCAACGTCTACAACCACAACAATACTAAGTAACGGTAATAACCTTAACAACCCTAATACTAATAATAATACCAGTAGTACTAATAGGAATAATACCACCAACAACAACCGAAGCAATCTATATAACAGTAACCCTAGTAGCGCGTCGTCATTCACTGGTGAGACGCGTGGTGCAGGCATAGGTATGGGTGCTGGTGAACAACGTAAAACATTCCGAGAACGAACGGTAAATGGTGGTATAAATAGTCGTGATTTACCTGCTGGACCTCCTGCTGAAATACTTCGTGATGTCACTAGTGACTCTTTTTCAACTCATGCTTACAGTTGGCCAATCTTGTTCGCTATAATACCGCCTATGGGTGCGCTGGTGTACGGAAAATCAGATGTTTGGAGTGACTTTCTTTTATTACTCTTGATTGCATTCTATCTTTATAACATTATAAAAGGTATTTCCATTCTTCTTTTATCTCATTTCCGTTTCCTTTGGTTCACGTTAGTTAGTTAACTGTATTAACTAAGAATAATCTTGAAATTAGTTCCATGGGAGCTTTATTACGCAGCAAGATCCAGACGTGTGATTAATGAAAATACGTTTGCAGGGCAAACCGCAGATTCTGCTCTGGAAGCTCGTCGACAAATGGCCGCGCGTGAATTGCGTCACGCCGAATTATATGCGCTTGGTTTGGTTATAGCGTCACCAATGTTGGGTGGATTTGCATTGCACTATGCCAAACAATATCTGACAGACTATGACAAGTATATATCTCACTTCAACATTGCCTTATTTGTATTTGCTGCCGGTATTCGTCCCTTGATGCACGTTGCCAGTCTAGCAAAGAATCGCACACTTCACTTACAAGAACAAGTTCACTATCCAAATACCGAAGTAGAACTGTTAAAACGACGAGTACAGCATCTCGAATACGAGTTCTCACAATTACGCCGTGGATTTGCAACGAAACGTGACATTGATCATGTGCGAAATGGGATCGAGCCAACCATTTCACAGTTGAATAAAGCTGTGAGAAAGCACGAAAAAAAAGAACAATATCTTCGAAATTATTCAGAAGAACGATTTGCTTTTCTCGAATCAAAGTTACGTGAATACGATAGTTTCATCTCATATAAGCTTCAAGAGGATCAGGCAATGACCTTGCCACGAAGCATGATGCAAGTCATATTTCTCCCGTTGAATGTCACGTTTACGATACTCGGTTATGCTAAATATTTTTTGCCGTTACCGTTGCGTGGAAGACAAAAACACATGGTGACTGGATCAAATCTTGAAGATGACAATTTGATAATGAATCACATGAATAATAATGAAACGAGTCAACAAGAAAATTCTGGATCTGGCCAAGATTTACAGAAATATTAAAATTTGTTTTCAGAGATTGCTGATTCGTTAGTCCATCTTTCATTTAATTATTCTAATCTTGAGGCTTCTTGCTTTCATGGTACATGCACATCCTCTATCTTTCTGGATATGAAGGTGGTCTCGTCGATGTTGAAGCAATCTTCAATTTAATTTCTTTCTCATTTGCCATCATCCATCATCATTATTACATTTTTACGAATTCCTTTGATGCCGAAACGTATCATCATCATCATCATCATCATCATCATCATCATCATTATTATTATTATTATTCGTATTTCGAATACAATTTTGACAAGAACTATACATTTTTGAACACACGATATTCGATATCTAACACCAAGCCAAAAAAATAAAAAAAAGGTATTATTCTAGTTCTTTTTATTCATCCCAATCCAACTCTGTTTTACTCAAACAATTTTGCATATAACTTTTGTAAACAAATTTGATTGAATGATTAAAAATTTTTTATAACTAAATACATTTTTATGTATATTTTTATTATCTATTCTTTGTGGTGGTTATTGGTAATTGTAGGGTTACTTGCTTGATAAGACAGGCTGGGTCAAAGTTTTTGGATATATGCTATCTACAAATCGGATTATTTAATTTTTTGTCTTTTTTTATTTCTTTTCCTTGTTTTTGATGTTTATTAATTTTTTATAATCTAAAAAAAATCATACGTTCTCTCATGCTACAATAAAATATAAAATCTATTAAAAAAATTTGTGGACCGAATTGATATCAATAAACCAAATCAAGAGAACTACGTCTATTGTTGACATTGTTTGATAATGGATTATGATCGAAAAATACAACAACAATGCAAAATTACGTTTTCGAATGTGTAACGCAAATCGCGATACACGACTTTATATAATAACAGTATTTTATAATAACAGTATTTATGAACATTGTTGCAAAAGAAGCGTCAATAACATGGACGTTATATTGAATTATTCCAAAGAAATACAAGGAGCATTGTTAGGCTTCGAAATCGACTTGCAAGCGCCAGGAACTCCATACAAAGAATTTGTGCTTGGGTTTTCGTGGGTAGTTTATGTTTTTGAACAATATCTAAGGTAATTATTCTGCACAAATAGAACGTTCGCATTCAAACGCCCCATTGAAGTTCATCAAATTTCTTTTATCCTTCCTAAACAAACAAGTTATCGTCAATACAAGAAGTTACAAGACCCCAATCCGCCAAAAAGTCTCGCGGACAACAAGGAAATTTGCGAGAAATATCCGAAAGCACAATCGTATAGCATTGATAAAGCGAAATTCCGGTTTTTTGCAGATTTTTTGGGACAGGTGGAAACGACGGCGGTCATTATGTTGGATGGGTTACCATGGATGTGGAATCTCGCGGGAAAAGCATTAGAGTTTGCTGAATTTGATCCTAATCAATATGAGGTATACCTTTTTGTTGACAGTAATTGACCGTTGAATTTGATCCACGATTGAATTCTGATGTTTGTCGGTGTAGATTCTTCAATCTTGTCTTTTCGCGATTATTTGGAGTCTTCTATCGTTTATAATTACACTTCCCACTTCACTCTGGTATAATTTTGTGATTGAAGAACGTCACGGATTTAACAAGATGACGCTTCGGCTGTATGTCAAGGATACACTCATAACAATGGCGCTGTTTTGTGTCATTGGTTTACCGGTGTTATCACTTGCCCTCTACATTATCAAATGGGGTGGAGAGAATTTCTTCTTTTACGTGTGGTTATTCGTGTAAGTCATTATATCTACCATCACCATATTATTATATATACGTGATCTCATTTCATTATATTTTTTGATATCAAGTTTCGTATTCAATTTTATCATGCTCACAATCTATCCGACACTCATACAACCACTGTTCAACAAATTGACGCCACTTCCTGAAGGCGAGCTCCGAACAAAAATTGAAGAGCTGGCGTCACGTATTAATTTCCCATTGAAAAAGTTGTACGTGATTGACGGGAGTACGCGGTCGAAACATTCGAATGCGTACTTTTACGGATTCTTTAAAAATAAGAGGATTGTGCTGTTTGATACATTGATCGAATCTGCGGAAATTGAGGAAATTGTTGCCATCGTTGGTACGTGTTGGATGACTTCTTCTTTTGGCAAGATTAGCGGATCTAATTCTAAAGAATTCGATTTATTTGATTTTATAAAACAGGCCATGAATTAGGCCACTGGTACCTAAACCACACAATAAAGGTACTAACCATCGCACAAGTACAAATATTCACACTCTTCTTCCTCTTCTCTCAATTCATCAACAACACCGCGTTATACCATTCGTTCGGATTTGACACGAGGCCCATATTAATTGGGTTTATCTTGTTCAACTATATTTATTCACCGATTGATCACGTTATTTCTTTCTTGATGAATATCTTGAGTCGGAAACACGAATTTGAAGCTGGTAATGATTTTTATATGTGTTATTTTGTGGGTGATCAAAAGTGTTTCACAACGTAATAATTCTGAACATTTAATCTCATATGAAGACGCGTACGGGAAAAAGTTGGGATACGCAGAACAACTCAAGTCTGGTCTGATCAAGATTCATACAAAGAATCTAGGAAACATGAGTAATGATCCTTGGTATTCGGCGTATCATTTTTCGCATCCGCCGCTTCCGGAAAGATTGAGCGCGCTAATTAAAGTAGATTAGAAAAACGAAACAAGCCGATTGAGATTGATTGGCCGGCTACCAACCAAGGAATCGTTATTTCTCTTTTTCTCTACTTCGTAAATAAAAAACTATTCTTCGCATTTTTTTTCTTTTTTGGTTATTATTTAATTAGCTTTCTAAATATTATACATAAACATCTTGATACAATGGAGTAATGACTTGGTAATTCGTCATGTAAAATAAAAGTTTTCAAAAATAACCTGACAAATTTCTTTATATCGAGATTGCCCACGCACTAAATCATAAATTAGTTGGTTACAAGACACCTTTGGTGCTAGGCACATCATTTGTTCCCGTTCTTTCAATTGCTTGTCGTAAAGCGACAGCAAGAGCTTTGAACGAAGATTCTGCCCTAGAAAAAAAAAAGAATTTAAAACTTTGGTTGCTTTTTTTCTCTCACCAATCACATGGTTAACTGTCTTCTCTTACCTATGATGGTCATTTTTTCCTTTCAACACATCCACATGAAGCGTAATATTCGCCGCAGTAGCAAAAGACGATAACACATGGGGCAACATTTCCGCTGACAACGAACCGATTTTTTCACGTTTCAAATCAAGATTTATGTCTGCGAATGGTCTTCCCGAGATATCTACTACTGCGCGTGATAAGGCCTAGATAATTTATTTTATTTTTCGTTATTAACAAATTATCTTGATGAGAAAAAACGTCATTAATTAATTCACCTCGTCTAATGGCGCATATGCATACCCAAACCGTTTAATTCCCCGCGTCTCGCCTAGCGCTAGCTTAAACGTGTTACCCAATGCTATTGCCGTGTCTTCGGCGGTATGATGATCGTCGATGTGTAAATCGCCTTTGCATTTAAGTGAGAGAGACCATCCAGAATGCTTTGCAAGAGCTTCGTACATCTAATTTGGTTTGTCAAAGAGGTTAACTTATAATAAGGTATATTGATTGAGTTATATAAATTCAATTTACGTGATCCAAAAATCCAATCCCAGAATCGATATCGATCGTTTGATTCCCAGCAGAATCCAATTTTAGGGTCACACTGATGTCTGTTTCTTTCGTTTTGCGAGTTAAGTTTGCCTCCCGTAATAAAACAGCCATTTTGTAAAAATTTGATTTAAAGTTGGGACTTTGCGAAATCACGTAAATTTAATATCTAGTGATTAAATTTGACACACGTGCTACATGTGCACATATGATCTGCAGCGAAATGTAAAGTTCTTTATAATTCTTTGGTTCCCAAGCAAGAAAAAAAAAGATGAGAATAATGTTTTCATTATTCTGAAACTTTACAAAAGATCCAAATAAGAAGAAATTTATCAAGGGATTAAAGATTGTTATCTGTGTTAAAAACGATTAAAATTTACATGTACAATGAAATGGGAAAATTTATCTTTACAACAAAAAAATGTTCCGATTGACTCATTTTTAGTCTAAACCAATTATTCGTGATTCCGAAACATTGATTGGTCGGTGGCCACATTTGAGAAGGTTTTTTTACTCTGATAATTTTTTTGTTCAGAAAACCGTGAATGTAATTATTCTTTTGCCTAATCAACCAAACGAAAAAAAATTATTTTACTTTTTTGCTTTTTTGGTTTCTTGGCGCACTCACACGACCTTTGAGATATATATATCTTTTTTGACTTATAGAAAATGTCGCTGTTAAAAAATATCTCAAAGTTAACACAACGCGCTAGCATTACTCGAAGTGTTACTACTAATGGTTTCGCGTCTATAGGGTCTTCAAAGGTAATTAGCTATAAAGTTCTACCAGAGGAGATTCCTGTATCAGAGATTGATTTCTAAATGTTCGATTATTTTTTTAATTGCGTATTGCACTGGGATACTTATGGTCGTGACATGCACACACATATAGAGGTCATTCGCGTCTACCAGTTCAAGTGATGAAGACCTTGCGAGTAAGCGTTATTTTCATTTCTAAATGATTTGGCCGTGAATTTTCCTTGATGTGCCCTTTTTACGCATAATATTAATCATGCATTCTCATCATGCTTGGTGAATTTTATTTGTATAACTTACTTGTACGAATTACGTGTTGATTTATTATTAACACTCTTTCTTCAAAAATTATTATCAAAATGACAAATTCACGCTTGGCTATTAATTATCACAACACCAAATTTATCTCTGACATCGACTCCGTCACCATTTCTTAAATGACAACAATCAATATATAGCCATCAATAAAGTTATGTTAGTTGGTAAGGTAGCTGATAAACCCAAATTTTTTGCACCGGCCGGTGGAACTGAACGAGTTAATTATCAGATCACGACCTTTGTCGTTAATAATTCTGGTCAGTTTTTTTTATGGTTTATTGGTTAAAAAGGAAAAGGAATCGCTCAATCCAACCATTTGAGGTTAATAATCATAACTCTACGTTTGACAAAATATAACAGGAAAAGTTGAGACAAAACACTTGATTCATTGTCGTCATCCTGCTCAAATATCAGCAATAAAAAATCTTAATCCTGGGTATACGAATTAATTGTGTGTAAATTTTTGATCTCCTTTTATTTTCACTGACTAAAATTCGACATTTTATATGCTAGTGATGTCGTATATGTTGAGGGGAAGTTATCATACTTTAGCAGACCACTCGGGCAGGAGAGAGTAGCCCAAGTTTTTCAAGGCAAGCATTGGTTCTTTGCTCTTTGGCGAGAAATCGTATCATCTTGTATAAAATTTCATCAATGATAATAATGGCGTCGCACTTACTACTTTGTCCAATAAATATAGAACGGTTCCAAGTAGTTCAAAAAAAAACAGGGGGTAGATCTCATGGTTCGGATAGGGAGAACTATAACGAGAGGCATGTAGCGGAATCTTGGTAATAATAATCGTTGAATAGGAAAGCAGCACAATTGTGCAATTCTTCTTATTTATTATTAACCTAAGTCATATATATATACTTTAGAACGTAGGCCATTCATAAGCTATCAATCAGTTTTGGAGGGAGGCTAAACCAGCGAGAATTTAAAATAGTAATTAATAATCATGTCTTCTGAACAAGTATTAGACGATTCAACGGATGTATGTAAAGGATCACTTACGATAGATATCTATGGGCGGATTGACTAATAATTCTAAACAATTATCACTGCTACTACATACACTGCTATTACTAAAAATGATAATATTGGGATCTATGTAATCACTTTTGACATTTATTTTCCGTTTGTAAATGTGATTAAAAATATTTTATTCATTTGCATAATAAATAAATAATTTTTGATCTCGTAAAATTAAGTCTTAATACCTACTTCACTATAAAGTATACTAAAAGGTGCACACTCACGAGTTACATTCCGCTAAGGACCGGAGGCCTTGGTGTTGGTGTATAAGTCTGAGAAGGACGAAGTTGCGTCCTTCTACGATTCACGTCATTCGCTACATTTAATAGATTCGAAGAGCCTGCTTTTATGGTCGAGTCATGATCCCAATCTTGCACGAGTATCATCGGGACAGACCGATCATCATCATCATCACCACCAAACACATCATTATCTTCCCCGTTATTAGTTATAATAGTTAAACATGGGACATCTAATTTAGAAAGTGACGGCGTTGATGGATTCCGTGCAGAGACATTAATATCAGATTCTTTTCCTTCGTCAGAGACATCATCCAAAAAGAATCTGGGAATTTTGTCATCATCTTCCTCTTCATCATTAATCATATCGCCAGCATTTTTAATTGCATATGGACGCAGAGCTTGAATTAAATCTTCGGCAAGCGTATTAGAGTTTGGAGAATCTTCGCGGATTTGTGTCCAGTCGATTGGCGGCGACATCGGTGGGGATATTAACCAATTTTTCTCGATTTTCGGTACATCAAGATGCTGAGATTCATCGATCGTATCATAAATTGGGGTATGCTAACAAATCAAAGAGGAAAGTCAAACTAAACGATCATCCCCGAGAATCTTATGACGACTTTTGAATGATAAAATTACCTACCATTCCAAAATAAATACGAATATTACTGCTCAGAAACAACATCTTGTCAGCAAATGCTTTCGCAGTGTTCGCATCTACGGTGTTATAGTAAACGGCCAAAATTCTATTAAATGATTTAATAGGGATAAATTTATAAATGGAGCCGTACTGTTCTAATTGGGCCTTTAGTTTTGCTAGATTATCCGGCCGGAAAGCTTCTCTGTCGAGATTGGTAACTATTAGTGTGTTTGTAGCGACTATTCTTGGTTCTATCTCTGAGTGAGACGACGATTTGGTTGAAGAAACTGTTGGAGACATTTTATGAAATAATACTATTCTTGTTTTTCTAGAGTATCCAGTTATATTACATGTGTATCTCTCTCTCTATATATATGTATTTCTGTATGTCACAAGATCGAGTGATCAGGTCAATGTTATTGGATAGACTTCCAACACCAATGAATATCTTTCAAAAGACAAAGAAAAATCAATTAAATTACAACCTATTTTAAAAAGCCACAATTCGCCCATTATCAAAAAAGATTTATACGGTTTTACACCTTTCTGATCTGACAAAGGATTATATTCACCTCAGAATGATTGTTGGATCTTTATTAACATTTCTTTTCATCATAATAATAATCTAGAGCAAGAGACTATAATTTTACCATCTACATGCATCTCGAGTAAAGCTGGGAGCCGAAACTATACTATATTTGAAATAGTTTAGACAACCAACTCTAATTTCGAGTCGAATGGTCTTGAAACCACATCATTTTCGTTTTCTTGGCGTTAATAAGTTTCTTAGCAATGAGTGGAAATTAAAATTATATTCTCTCAATAAATTAGCGGAATCGATTTGAAAGAAACGAATATGTGATAACATACATGCTGCTTTGAGATGCTTAAATTCATTTTTCAGCTGAAAAGTTAATTTCGATCGCATCGGAATACCCACATGTACTCATAAGAATCAAGTTTTCTTCGATTATTTTTTTCCTTGTTTTTCAAGATGATATTAAAGATAGACAGATCTTCTCGTCTTTTTCATGAAGCAAAAGTTAAATTTCGATTAACTAGAAGAGTAAAGATAGCATCTATTATGTAAACACACAGTAAGCAAACACAGATACACATCCAAAGTGAAACAAATTCTTCAAATTTCATATAATTTTTTTCATAAAATATGGGGGATTAAAAAAATAGCAAGCATTTATACATATCAGTATAGTGTATATATCTTTCAACACTAAAAAATAATCAATAATAGTCAGTATTTATAATTTTTGACTATATTTATTATAGCAATAATTTAATTTTTGATTTAAAAAAAGAAAAGTAATAACAATTACTATGAGCAGTGGGATGAAAGATGATGAATATATTTTTTATATTATTATCATGAAAATATGAATACATTATGGGTGAATGCAATAAGTGAGACATTTACTATCTTCTGTAAGGAAGCATCTAATTAGGAGGCTGGAAAAATCTTTAAATGAATGTTAAAAATAAAGAAAAAGATTGAAATAGGATAATCAATACAGCAACAAGTAATTATTACTTGGTAAAGCTCGAGTATTTCTAATTAGATAATTAGGTGAGAGAAGTATAAAAAGTAATAATAAATTCTATGAATTTACCAAATGGTAATTATATCGATATAAAAAATCACATATATCATACAAGTCATGCAAGTATGCAAGTTAACAAAATCAAAGAAAGAATTACACATGCCATGCAAATATACAAGTTAAGAAAATCAAAGGATTACATACAAGTCATGCAATATATAACGATAAGTCAAAACAAACAAATATAGCACATTATTGTAACATTACGTTAACATGCAAATCGATCAAACGTTAAATATTAAAAATAAGTATTAATTAGCTTAAAAACAAACATTAATTGCACTAGCGCTAGAATTTATTGTGCATTTATTTATCATATACATAAAATTAAATTGACTTGCATTAGATAAATTAGATAAATTAAATAAATATTATGCAATAACTATAGGATTCGAAGGATATAACTAGAAAAATGCTGGCTGTAATTGTAATTATAATTTATAGTAATACTATTTAAATTTATTTAATAAAAAATCCTCTGTTACTCATATCATAGCTAAACGCTCCATTCTTTACATTTCACTTGCTGGTAGATAATTTTATACAAGTGTGCATAGAACAGTGACTACCTTTATGAAGCACAAAATAACTTCAATTATTT
>CAJVPS010000615.1:0-21755 GCA_910591765.1 Ambispora leptoticha
AATAGATATCAGAAATATTTGTTAGTATTGTGAGTGGAGTCTATGAGTGTAAGCTATCCGTAATATCATAGTTTTTCCAATTATCAAGAACTTACAAAGCAAAAACCTTTTAATAATTGTTGAACAATCTCAAAACATTCAACTTTATAATCTTTACTAACTAATAGCTTGAGCAAATTTTGAATATTAAGTTCTAGATCCATTTCACCTACAAGATAAGCCATTAATAGCCCACGTATTTTTTGCTAAATATTGACAATTTCAGTTTGGCATAGATTTTGATCAATAATGCCTAAGTCATTCTTTTCTGCTAGTTCTTTGATGATAATCACAATAGCTAGTGGCATATATGATTTTATTGCTTTATTAGCTACCATTTGTTGAATGATTTCAGATCATTTAATCTTGTCATTATCTTTGATTGAATGACTATGATTAGATATATTTTTGAAATATTTAATATGAACTATTTGAGTTGAAGCAATATATATTATTTTTATCCTTGCATCACACTTTTCAGAATCAAGCTTGCTAGTTTTTCTTTGCTTCTCAATGGGAATGCCTTCTTTACACATACTTGATTCTCTATATTTTGCTAGATGACAGGAGTAAACAATCCAAAAATTATTATTCTTACATTTCTAATTACTATATCGTGTCCACATGTTAGAAATAAATAGTCACAAATTTTTGCAAAATTCCTTTTCTAAAACTTCAAATAATTTGTCAACATTAAATATACTGAGGTATTTTTTATTTGTTGCTTATATATTAGAGAGAAATAAAGAAATGATGAGAATATAGAGAAATATGAAAATATAGAGAAATGGCAAGAGTATATAAAGAAATTATGAGTACATATGGTAAGTAAGTATATTAGTGCATGTCTTAATAGTTATATATATCTTAATGTTAATAATGTTAA
Organism: Ambispora leptoticha; assembly: GCA_910591765.1. Classification (NCBI taxonomy): domain Eukaryota; kingdom Fungi; phylum Glomeromycota; class Glomeromycetes; order Archaeosporales; family Ambisporaceae; genus Ambispora; species Ambispora leptoticha. The sequence goes on from CAJVPS010000615.1 coordinate 926, forward strand.
TAGTGATAAATATTATTAGTCTTAATTAGCTTACATTTAATATAAAAATCATAATTAGCTTCCATCTCCTCCTCTTCCCATCCTTGAAAATATGAGAATGTTTTCTCGAAAAGTTTATTTTATTTTGCATGTAACACTACATGTAAATCCGAATCAAATCAATCCAGATTGACTCAATCCGAATTGCACTATCCCACTTTAGTGTTCTTTCAAAAATGATAACAATATTAAATTATAAAATTAAAAAACTTTTATATAAAATAAAAAATATATAATTATAATCAAGTATTTTATTATTTTTAATTATTATTATATTTTTATTTAATATAAAAACAAAATAATTATTATATATAAATTCTTATTTTAATATAAAAACAAAACTAATTTTTAATTATAAAAAACTTTATTTTAATTTTTATTATGATTAGAGTTCTAAAAAGATTCTTTGCGATTTGATTGGTTTATCCCTTTAAAATCACATGATGCCTACATTTCCGGGGTGTGTTAATCAAAATAGTGTCGTTTACTTTGACATAAGAGAAATCCGATTTCCATTCACGTGATAATCCGATTAAACAATTAGCCACAAAATAAAGCAAAAAATCGGTATATCTCGATCCCAATTTCCAATTTTATAATTCTAAGTCCGATAATTTAGGATCATCAAATTTGGAAAATAGTATTTTATAATAATAGTAATAAATTTCCTAATTTCGAAATTTATCAGAAATCGACTTGCGCCGCATCGAGAAAATTAGTTCGACTCAGCTATGCGCCGGCGCATCCTAGTCAACTAGATAAATCGAACGGTTTGCATATACAGTTCTGTCATTAAATCAATATTAAAAATCACAGAAAATATTTTATTCCTCTGAATCTTTATCACTGATCAGTTGAACAATATTACTTAATACACAAATACCTTTTCTAAGATAATTTTGAGATATTAAAGATTATTTACAAATATATGGAATTGGCATATTTATTAAAAATACTTTTCAAAAGATATGTTAAGAAATCTGTCTTTATATATCTTAAGATATAAAAAATAAACGCATAAAGAAAAATTTGCAAAGTTTTAAAACACAAAATTATTGATTAATAAACTTAGATTTAATATTAAAAAATAGAGTTAATTATATATGTTATAAATAATAATCATTTTTTGTCATTGACATACGATTTTGACTTAATATCTATCATCATTTAGAAATTCGATTTGTTTTATAATAAAAAAATATGTGCATGTAACGAATAAATAATAGTGAATCGCAAAAAAATTTAAAGTTTTAATTTTATTCTATGAGACCCTGTTTTTGAAGATGCTCTGGAATAAATTATGTGGGTCTTCGTAATAATTGGAACAATCCAATTTTCTTCGCATAATTCTTTCTTGAGTTACTGCTTTTTGATAAAATTATTCGGGATTCCTCTATGGAAGAATTCAGGAGTTTTAGAAATCAGGTCGGCATATCTTAGAAGGCAGTCTAAGATATTTTGACATAATTTTCGACACAAATTTTCTCTTTTATATTTTGAGCAGTAGGGATACCATGTATCTAGCATATCATTGATGGTTTTTACTGTCCGATAATATCGAGTCTCTTAAAATTTTAATTGATTAAGAAACATGTTTATAGCCAAATTTCTCAAGGAACATTTTTGTTGGAACATGGAAAATAGTTTCATAGGTAAAATTCTATATTTTAAATCATGAATTTTTGAATTATTTTATAAATTTTTATTCAAGTAACAAAGCAAAGCTGTTAATTTGATAAATGTACTTTATTTCATATATTTTGAATAATTAATGTTATTATATATGAACAAATATTGAAGTGAAAGCAATTATTCGATTTCATATATTTTATATAGGTCCTAATATCTAAAATTGGATATAATAACGATTCAAAGACATTTTTACCCATATTTGCATTCTTATTCGCAAGTACATTATAACGAAAAATTTTAATATTCGATCATCAGGGATCGAATTTCCAACAATGGAAATTTTAAGAATTGTGTGTAAAGAACCGCTTGTTTTTTCGTTATCTCGAAACTTTGAAGCTTCGTTATGTATCAAGATTTGACTGGATATGGCAAAAATTTTACGTTGTGTAACAATTATGGCATTTCCATTTTTGAACAAGAAGAATTTCACTATCAGTTTCGTTTTCGCTTTGTCCTTGTGAGCTTTAAAGAGAATGAAAAAATAAATTGATTATTCTAATAAAGATAGGGTGGTTTCAATAATACAACAATAACTGATACATTATAATGTATGCGTGGTTCGGTGATCAACAACGATTTGTATTTCGTAACAGTATATAAATATGAAAGGTGTCGATGTCTTTTTTGAGCAGTTCTTTTTTAATAGATCATTTACATTCAGTCTTGTCGTTTGTCCAAGATTAGATTTCCGTCGGGAACGAAATTATTATTTATTACGTTCTTTATATTGTTTAGTGACTAAATAGTCTATCTTGGTGAAGCTGTGCTTTCGCCGAATTCGAATAATAAATCATCAAATATGCGATCATTTCTAAAAAATAATTCATTAAAAACATTACTTCTATTCTTGTGGTGCCTTTTATATGCGGAAAATGTATCGGCACACGGATATATGGTAAAAGAATTTTTATTGCATAATCATTTATAAAACAATTATATTAAATCTCGTAAAATAAAATTTCAGCTATACCCAAAAATCCGTATAAATCCCGTCGATTACCCCAACATCAACGACGACTCACAATGGCAATTAACTGACGGCCCAACAAACCAAATGCCATGCGCAGGAATTCAACAACCTGACGGCCCAATACCCGACGGCAACACATTCACCAAAAACCAAACAATCAATGTTATGTGGCGAATTCGAGCTGCGCATCAAGGCGGCACTTGTTTTGTAGAATTGCTGCAAGACGGACGAAAGTCGGCCGAGCCGCTGACGTTGATAGAATTTACTGATTGTGCGGTGGATGTTTTACATGACTATACGGGTGGTGTGCAGCTGCCCGAAAATTATATTTGCGACTCGTGTATTTTGAGGTGGAGATGGGAAGCTGGTGACTCGACTACTTTTATTAGTTGTGCTGATATTAAAATCGTTGATCCGAATGCGCCACCGGTGACGAATAGTTCCGTTTCTACTACAACGAGCACTAATTCGACAAATTCTCCAACAAATACTGTTACAACGAACACTAATTCGACAAATTCTCCTCCAACAAATACTTCTTCAAATAGTAGGAATGGCAATAAACTTGGAAGACCAAAATTCAAGAGATCATATTATCGTTTTTAATAAATTAAATATTAGAAAAAATATTATTTTATGTAATTTATGATCATAATAGCCGAATGTTTCGGCATGCGTAATACAGAAAAGATTAATAAATCAATTCGCAGCCTGTGCATCTATCAAAATTAATTTTTCTTTAAAAACCGCATAATCCTTTTGTGGTATAACAAACACATCTTTACTAAACGAAGGAAACCGTAAATCATTTGCAATAGTCTCGGGTAATGTGGCGATAGTTTGAATGAATAGGGTTGGTAATGGACTATATGGAGATTATTAAATTAAGGAGAGATTAAGTTTTTGATACTTTTGATAGGTTAGTTAAGATTACATACTTTTTTATTTGTCCTGCCATCACACCAATTACAAGGTAACATGTATTATCAAGTATCGGAACTACGACAATCATGGCGATTTTCTTATCTTTGGTGGACTTTTCCTTAAAGGTAAAGAAGAAAGAATTAAATGCTTTTGATCTTGGAAAATAATTTATTTTCAAATATGTAGCTATTATTCACCTTGTATGCTGAAGCCAAGAAATTTGCAAACCTTCGCAATATTCTAGGGTGACTGAGCAAATCTTGTGCCCCACCACTTCCCAATACTACAAAATGAATTCTTCCTTCCTTCTTTATCGCATTTCTCTTTTGAATTATCTCGTTACATCGTTCCACAATAAACTGTTGAATATTTTTCGATAGTTTTATAGCTGATGTAATGTCATCTACCCTAAATAATTATTTTGTTTTTGTTTTGGTTGTTAGCCATAATTCTTGAGTTTAACATATATAATATATATTTGCCTTTGCTTTTCCAACGAATCAGATGCACTATAAAAGTTCCACCAAGAATCCTTTTCCAGTTTACTACTAGCTTTATCAGCCGAATCAATTTGACATCCAACACTTTCCGCGTGTTCCGTAAAAGTATCAATCAATGCATTCAATGCATATGCTGCGTCACAAGCTGTTAGTGTTGTGTGAAATCCATAAGTCCGCGCAAAAGAAGGAAACTCTAAATCTTTGACTTTATGTGATTCGGCGAATTTTGCAAGTTTCTCATGTAGTTTTGGTCCAATTTCTGTGCGTACAGCAATGAATTCTTGGCGACTTTGATTAAGAGAAATTCTGAAAACCAATAAGATTTTTTTGTAACTATAATTCTGTGGCAGATTCATCTCCGAAGTTTCCCTTTCCGAACATTCCCCCGGAAATAACACCTACGTACCCCATCTCAGTTAAATACGATCGCCAATTCTGTTCTCCTTGTTGATTGTATAGTTTCATTTTGGAATAAGTGTATTGTGAACATTTCACGCTATCGTATAATGACCAATGTCCGAGCAACATAAATCGATACGTTTTTTTTAGGCCAAAATATTAAAGACATAATATACATACTGAAAAAATCCGAGAAGATGCAATTTATATATTTGATTCATAAAAAGCAAGCATCAGATCGAACAAAAAATTAATAAAGGATATTCCATAATACTTCGAATATTATTATCACTCCCATTTGCAGGTGCAACCATGTACATTGGCTTCATATCCTCATGTTTAATGAGCTTTAGTACCTCAAGGTAATACGTATACTCTTCTTTATAGGCTTCTTCTGTGATCAAGCTGTTGATGTATTGACTGGCTAGACCAATTATCGCCCACCTTTGATTATAAAAATTTAGATCAGATAAACGAATTAAAATCAGAACCTAAGCTGATAATCAATAAACTATTTTTACCAAAGTAAATTCTTTGTGCTTGGATGATCTTCAAGTGAAGCTTTTGATATCTTTAACGACATTGTATAAACTAATCGGGCGACTGATTTGCTGTAGTATGGAGGGCTTTGTTCATAATTTGCTAGTTCTTTTTTAAGCTTTTGTTTTTCGTCATCAGTGTCTGCTTTAGCTTTTTTCGATGTGCTCTACAGCAATTATAGATAATAATAATTTAATTGAAAGCGCGAGATACGAGTAGCGTAATTTTTTCTTTCTCTCAACAAACCGCTCTGGTTTCTATTCTTTGCCGTTTATTTCCTCTTCTTTCTTCCACGTATTCAGATTCCTGTCTTTCGAGATCCTATCAACAAATGGGCATATCTTTTACACATATGCAAATAAATGTATTCATTAAAATGTAGTAAAACGCAAAGTTCTTACGCGTGATTTTTCATTAAGGTCCATAAGTCGTGCGTAACTATCATACAATTTTTCTAAAGTATCTTTATAATGGTCTTCATCCAATACAATAACCTTCCAGGATATAATCAATGATTAATACAGTAAATTACATTCTAATACATTTATATTGTCTCACTCTTCCCTCTACGTACTTGATCATAGTGAAAGAGTGTCCTGCAATTATACGGTCGATGAGAATCTAATACAAAGATCTTCAAATGGTCCTTACTGGTAATTTTGAAAATTCCCCCAATATCAAACGCGCCACCACAATTGATCAAGATGATCGTTTTATAGACCGACTACCTTTATCAATAACATCATAATAGTTCTTTAATAATTTAAGATATTATGGAACCACACAAAACATTACTTACGTCTTTATTGACTCTATCCTCCCACTTTCTTAAATCTTCTTCGGAAGAAATAGCAACACATTGATGGCAAATATACTCTTCATTCAAAATAAGCTTTTATAAAAATTAAAAATAAACATCATATCGATAACACTAACGACAATGTTGAGATTGTCTTCTTTTATACCTCCAACATTTTATAAGCACATAAAGCGTCAACATCCGGCGCAACAAAAATAAGTGTATTGGGGGCACCGAAAAATGATTGGTCCTTCAATTGGTCGATAAGACATTCGTAATTATAACCTTGGTAGACCATTTTTGTTTTTTCGCTAGTATCGCGTTTTTTCTAGACGCGCAAAAATAATTAATCCCGTGATTATTGAAACAGTAACGTGATTAGAAAAGGTTCAATTTGAGGTATTGAACACTTTGTTTATTATGAGTTCATTATACAAAATTATAATAAAATTTGATAGACAAACTGACTGACTATGACTATAAGTAGGTAAATAAAAATACTATTTTTGTTGTTAATGAGTGTGCGTTGGTTGAATATGGGTGGTTTGGGAATGAGTATGGGTCTGAGGGGAAGAACGGTTGTGGTGGAAGAAGATACGTTTTGAAGTCAGGTAGAAAAATTACTGTTCGATTAAAATTGAAAAAGCATTTCTAGTCAAAAGATCTTGAACGAAACTCACTCACATCAATTTTTGTTTATTTAAATTTCCATTTAGTCGTCATTTGCTATTACTCAAGCAAATAAGTATTTATTCAAATAATTTATTACGGGGAAGGATTTTTTGTTCCCGTGAATTTTAAATCAGATATGTTACTTTGTTAGCTAACATTAAAGGTATTTTCTTCGAACACATTTATGTGTTTAATATGACAGCGTGTCCGAGCGGTTAAGGAGTGTGACTAGAAATCACATGGGCTCTGCCCGCACAGGTTCGAATCCTGTCGCTGTCGCGTAAAAAAATTTTTTGTAAGAAAATTACGTGTAACAATGATCTTGTAGAATTTACACGTTTTCACATGAAAAAAAATGTTACTAACGAAACCAAATAATTTATCTATTCAATGTCGAATTTTTTCAACAAGTGCTGTTAGCTGGAATTTGAATTTGTTGCGCAGACGTCGCGGACCTGCTGTTTCTCAAGCTTTTGCGGGATATGACGTCGAAAGGTTAGACGACTACAAGTTTGACGATATGACTAGCGCGGGACAAGATTTATTGTCAGCACAACGAGAAGTACGCAAATATTTGCGAAAAACTAAATACGAGTTACCACGTTTAAAAAGTTTGTACCAATGTACTCCTTCAATTGAAAAATGATGAAATTCATTGGAACATCATGAAATTTATTGTCTTATTATTTATCCATTCATAGAATTTGCAGAACCTTTTAATCCACCAACCGAGAAGCAAATTCTACGCTTTCAAAGAGAATACTTGATCGGTGAAAAAAGTCCAATAAAGAAAAAGGTGAAACTGACATTCTCTCTATCCGATCTAATAACACACGCGAATCTGACGCCCGCACAAGCGCACAAATTTGTATTGCTATGCGGCACGCATTACAGTCCACCGAAATCGACCACGAAATTTAATAAGGATGAATTTCCGTATCGAGGTGAATTGAAGTTTGTTTGTGAAAAGTTCCCGTATCATGCTCAGAATAAAAAGTATCTGAGTGATTTGTTAGATCGATTAATTAAGGAAGCGAAGGTGATTTAATTCCAATATTAATATTACAATTAAAAAGTATACTTAATTATTGACTATTAATTATTTTTTAGGAAGAGACAGATACTTTTGAAGATATTCCCATTGATTTGCGACATGTTAAAAAAAGAAAACCAAAACTATGCTATCCAAAGGAATGGCTTCCAAAAATATTGAATCAAGCAGAGTTATGATTACTAATGCTGGAATGTATCAATTAAAAAATCCCATAATTGATAAAGTATTTTTCAAATTGATGCATGTAAGATTTAAAATGATAGATCTTAAACCAAGTAGTCTAAAACAATAAAAAATAACGATAATGATTTTAGGAATTGTTAATTAATATACAAGCAACTGATCCTAGTTGACACCTGACGTGTTCATTTTCGACATCATGAGCTAATTAATCAATAATAAAAAAACATTAAATCACAAATTAAGAGGAGTCAGTTTTTCGTAAACGAATTTATCGTAATTACTTACCATCTTCGACTATGCCCCACTGCCTTGTTTGGGATTCCATTTCGACATGAGCAGCTTCCGTCGCTTGTTTTACGTTTATTTGCCTTTCCACCAAACCTAGGCCAATCAAATATGATTTGGTGATCATGACAGCACGCTCAAAAGCTTTTTATCGATCAAAATGTAAAGAAGAGATCATATGATGAGAATTATTATTTGTGATAATAAACGAATACAAAGGAGAAAATTTATATAGTACCAGCCAATTTCAACGGTTCAAATTCATCGACAACTTTTTTCAATCTTTTTATGGTACTTTCCGGTTGTCTTACACCCATGATACTATTGGTAACTTTAATTTCGACCTCATAGAATTTCTGAGCCCATCTTAATAATGGATCCCAATGTCGCTTTTGCAATTCAACCAATGACTCTGGATAGGATTGTTGGTAACTGTTTTGATTTTTTTCAATGGGTGAATTATTGCAAAAATTTATCGTATCAAATCATAACCGAAAAATGCAGTAAATACCACACAGTATCAGTATCGAGGTAACTAAGTAATCGTGTAATTGCTTGTTGACGTTCTGATGAATTACGATCCTCGAAAGTATCAATAGCTCTGGAAACCAGTGAAGTCTATTATTATAATAAAATGTCTCATGTTCTTATTAGACGATCGATGTCGATTGAATATTTAAAGGTATTTATTTCTATTCACCAATGGCAATGAATGATGTTTTAATACGGTCTTTTGTGATTCCCATTCACCAGCCAATAATAATGCTAATGTTCTTTGCGAATGTTTAATTGTGAGCGGTGATCCTTTCGGAGTTTTTAAGGGTCGTTTATCGAGTAATATTGAGTATGTGCCTGTTTTAAGTAAGATTAGTATGTTTAGAAATCTGTGAAATAATCTTTCAAAGACGCACCTTGTGAGTTATTTGATTCGAGAGATACTTGTTTCCAAAACCTGCGACGTGTGATCTCGGTCTCTGTTCGTATAAAACAATTGTTTGTTTAATCGATAGGTCAAATATCAAGGTGACTGACTTTCTTACTTTTGGGATCTGATTTGAATTTTTCATTTTCAGTGTCTTTGGGTCCTTGATCATCTTTACTGATCTGATTATTATCATCTAATAAAAGTGACTGGCAGAAAAATCTTGCAGATAATGTCTGGTTTTTAGATAATCCGATGGGTGACGCAAGTAAAAATAATCTCGAAGATGATCGAGACCATCTTTTCATAGTGGTCACCGAATAAGATGAAATTGACGAACGAAAATTGATAACTGCAAGACTTTTATGGTTTATCATTTTTTACTATTATTTGGCAATGTGCTGTTGAATGTTGATCTTTGATTTTTTTTTTAACGTAACAATAACGACGTCATGTATTGTACGGTATGCATTATTGAAGGGCCCTTGATCATTTTGTGACTGCTTGATGATATTAATATTGTTACTGATTACCTAGCATATAGAAGTGACCGGCAGAAACATCTTGCAGATAAATTTTGGGTTTTTAGATGATCTGATGGGTGACGCAAATGAATAATAATCTCGAAGATAATTTTATCGTAAAATTGACAATTTATAATTATCAACCTCAAAAGTTTAAATTTTGTTGATCTCTGATCGGAATCTAAAAAATAATTTTATTTTCCCAAATGTTTGTCAAATCGGCAGAAAGCAACGCAACAGCAACGTCACGTATTTTACGGTATGCAGTATTGAAGGCGTATCGAGATTTATTGAAGGCACAACGAGAAACATTTTACGGTAATTCTTAATGCTTTTTATACTCGAGAAATTTGCAATAGCGTTAATTTCTTTAATAATAGGTGATATCCTTACATTACGAGGTACATTAAGTGGTAAAATTATATCCGATTCAAAACGCTATTTGAATGTATACCGATATATATATGTTATTAGCCGCACGAGATAAAACCAGAGAAGAATTTTTACGTAATCGAAACTTGAATGAAGAATCTCAAATTCAGGAGGTATTTATCGGTCTTTTTTGCATGATTTTATTGTTTTTTTTATGAATGTTGATGAATTTTCTCTTAAACAGCAAATTAATCGGGCCACAGAAATCGCCGATACACTACGCAGGAATGTCGTGCAAGCTGTTTCAGTAGATCAAGATAAAACACGATTTCGTCCGTATTTTATTATACCTTTCCATAATTATTGCCGCTTGTTTTCAGAATTATTGCTAACATTATTGTTTTATAGGATTAATGTTGAATGAGAATCATGAATTGGGTGATAACAATTCGCTCAAACGCTCACAATCATCTGCTTCTTTACAAAAATCCACATAATGGAATCATCAAAGAAAAAATTGGAGCTTCTTAAATATAAACTTTTGGGAAATATCTTGAACAATAACTTAATGTACACGTGTAGAATACATGTACTCGCATTTTTTTAATTATTGCATATAATGTTCCCCGTGTTGCAAACAAAAATCTATCGAGACTTTTTTACCTTTGACACAAAGAACCTAGAACAATTAGGATTGGTATTGTACGCACATTAAAGGAACTACTATCATCAATTGTTTTTGTTTGGCTGTCAAATCTTTATCAAACAAAGTTCTAGCGGAAAGATGGTACAACAAAAATACCGAGATGAGCGATTGCTTCCAATTGTGTATGTGTTATGTGTATGTATAATAAATAAATTGTGTATGTGTATGTATAATAAATATACTGCATACCTCTCACAAAATATAACAGTAATTTCCCATTTTGCGTTCATGGAAATTATCCACTAAACCTCATTTAGAAAAAAAGTCACGCCACGACTTTAATTTATTGGAAGGATGGCGTATTTAACTAGATCCTCGTTAACTATATAATCTACTCTCCTTCCTTTAACATTAACTAACCACGTAGTCTGTCTGCCCCTCACCCTCTCTCTCTGTACTTTCTTCTTCCCCCTTTGACTATTTTATTTAGGAAAAGATCTATCCCGAGGATTTACGCATGATTAGCATATGCTTTTTTGACGTACACGGATAAAAGTATGTTATAAAAACGGATATATAGTGTAAATATAACGTATAACTCGTCTCGTAATGGTAAATAACAATTCCCAATATTTATCCAGGTTGATTGACTAATAAAAATAAATAAACCCTTCAAACATACGCACAGCCCCTAGAATCAAAAAATTTTGGTGGGTAACAAATCAATTGTCGGTTAGTATCCCAACCATGTCTATCATCCATACTTTATTTTTTTCTGCATACGTATCGTCTTTCCTGTCTCCGTCTATCAAAGAGCAAACACACGCTCACTTATACAAATAACCAAACAGCGAGATAGAAAGTATAGGGGAAGAGAGTGCGTGTGTGTGTGTGTGTGGTTGACTCTCCCCGCTCAAGCGATAAAGAAATATCACCACAACTTTGTGAAAAAAATTTTAAACTCTTTTTAGCTAGGCTTGTATTCATTATAAATTTGATATTTATCAATTAATAATACTACTACTACTATTTTGTTAATAATAGTCGGTGGGTAAATCATAAAAATATAATAATAATAATAATAATAAGGAGAAACACGACGTATAACCAGCAGAGTCTTGTCCTCGTCACCCAACCAAACCACCGAATACTTCACAATTCTTTAATTAACTTTTTTTTGTTATTATAATCTATATTACAATCATAATATTTAACTGTATATAGAAAAACACGTAAACACTGAACTCTCTCTTCTACCCTTTTCAATGTCCTCCTCTACATTATCTCCCCTTTATCGTCCTGGTATATTTCCTGCTTTATCCTCACGTATTCTCGCGAGTGCCTCACAATCACTTCGTCTAGCAATCCAATCACAACAGCTAATTAAAAGCTTTTATGCCACACCGTTACGAATCACCAGTTCACCTATTGCCACTAGTAAAAAATTTAATTATCTAATTGCCGTATCATGGCATCCAAAACGAAAACGACAGACACCCATGAGCCCGATATCAGGTCATCCTTGGTGGAAAGAGAGAAAGAGAGTGGGAAAGGTTGACGCTGGCGAGGATGCATTTTTCTATGTAAGCACATCGAGTGGTGTTGCTATGGGAGTGGCCGACGGAGTCGGTGGTTGGTCTCAAGTAAGTGGTTGCTTCAACTTTATTTTGTTTTCGCGTCTCTCGAGTGCTTATGCGTACATTACCATATTATCATATTCTACATATTATCATTATTCATATAAAGTAAAAAAAAAAAATAAATTTTACAGATGGGTGTTGATGCAGCGAATTTTTCTTGGGCGCTGATGGACAATGCTGCAACTGTTGCAAAAAATTATGAGACTACAGAATTTGATTTTTTCAATTCACCGGACGGCTATTATGATAAAGTGTTAGATGCTAAACAGATATTGAGTACGGCGTTTGATAATCTAATAAAGAGTGGAAAAGTGAAGGCTGGTGTGTTATTCTATTCTCGTATTTGTATTTCTTTCACGATGCAATGATATACATGACAAAATTCGGTAGCATATATTTATCAATAATGATTTCCATCAAATTATAGGAAGTTCCACAGCTTGTATACTTTCACTTTCCCGAAATTCAGGAATACTAAAAGCAGCCTGTCTAGGCGACTCGGCATATCTACTAATCAGAAATGGTCGTCTATTATATGAATCACCTTCACAACAACATTTCTTTAACTGTCCTTATCAGCTGGCCGTAATTCCGGATCATTATCCAAATCAAAAATTATATTTTAGAGACAAACCAAGTGATGCATACCAAGCAACTCATCAACTTCAGGACGGCGATGTTATTGTGTTAGCGACAGACGGATTCTTTGATAATGTGTTCCCTGAGGAGGCTGTCTCGCTTGTCTACCTTGAACTGGAAGATATCTTGAATGGTGATCGAGTCTATTGGAATAATCATAACGAGGAACTAAATAGTCGACTAAGAAAATTGGCGAGAAAATTGACGGATACCGCGAGAAAGTATTCGTTGAATCCTAAACGTCTTAGCCCTTTCTCGCAGAGCGCTAAGCGTACTGGTGAGAGTCGGTTAGGAGGGTAAGTCACAACTTGAATTTCTTGCATGAATTTTTTTTTACTAATCTTTTTAATAATGGCAATTTTTTTTTTAGTAAAATTGATGACATTACAGTCCTAGTTACATTAGTTCGAGCAAATACTTAGCCTTTTTTAGTATGGGTGAAAAATTGATGATTATTATATGGTATACTTATCATACATTATAGCTTCATCTCCATTCATTGACTCTATGTTGTGTGTTGTCATCACACAAGCAAAGCAAATAAATATAAATGAAAAACAATTAAAAAATTCAAAGATATATTTATTATAAATATACACGCAAACTTGCATTTTTCCTTAAAAAAAATATTTATCATTTTACTCTTTAGTAATGAACAACAAAACCACCCCACCAAAATAAGACTTTTCATCAAATTGGAAAAGATATCGCAACTGGTTTATCGCCAATTTTTGTAGCATAAGTACTTGAGTTTCTTCTATTTTTTATTTTATTCCTCATTATTATTATTATTATTATTATTATTATTATGATGATGATGATGATGATGTTATTTTCAATATTCTAATAACAGAAACTTATCTATCTAATACACAATAGAAATTTCTTCATTTCTATTATCATTATTATTATTATAATTAGAGTTGTGATTGTCTTTTTTTTAAAATTTCATTGAAATTTCGAAAAATCCATCAGATCACCGAAAAGACTATTTTTTTTGAAGAAGAAACAAAAAATTGTGAGTTTTTCAAAATTAAATTATTTTTATTTAGTTATTAATAATGTTACTTACTCATCATTAGGAGTAGTTGTTGATGATGATGATGATGGTTGTCGTTGTACACCAAATGATGATGATGAAGTTGGTGGAGTAGCAGAAGTAAACGAACCAAAAAATTGACCACCTTGAGGCATCGTTTCACTATTACTAGTATTATAATTATTAGATCTAGCTGGTGAATACGATAGCGTCGGTGATGATGAATTGAATGAATGATGTCCGAAAATAGTGTTGTTATTATTATTGGCTACAGGTCTCGGAGTTGGATTGTTGTAAAGAGAGAGAATAGATGATTTTATCATGTCGTGTGAAGGTGCAGGAGAAGGAACGGGATTAGGAGTAGTTGAACGTGGAAGGGGCAACGAAGCTTTTTCTTGTGTTGGGCTAGATGGGGCTGAACTTGGTTTTCCCAGTGAAAATAATTCTGCTCCTTTAAGTTGTGATATTGAATTATCATCGGCGTTTGTAATAGATGATTTCGGATTTGGGTCATCTGAGGACACTAATATATCGATTTTATTTTTTGCATTAGACTTTTCTTTTTTTGATGGATTATTGTCTGATTGTATCTGAAATTCAACAAAAAATATTAAAAAACCCAAAGGTTTGCCAAAAAAGTTACAACATATCGAATCTATTATAACTTACGGAGTATCCTTCGCTTAATGAGCTTGGATCGGGAATTGGACCTTTCATAGCCCATCGTTTCATTTCATATTTCGATCGAATCCATTGATCGATGTTGCTTAAATTTATTTATTAATTTATTAATTAATTAATAAAGATTTGATCATATTGTCAGACTTAGGGATAAAAAAATACTTGATCGATACCTTTCAGGGGGCGTTGAATTTAGATTTGCCTCCCAATAACTTTTTAAAGATAATTTGAAATTAGAAAAGTGTATGCGACATGAAAATGAGTGCAAATAATATATGAATTAAATAAATTAACTCACGCATTTGCTTTGGCATTTCCCCATCGAACCATATTCTAAATAATGAGACACGTACGTTTAAGCAGTGAGTTTTATTGTTAAATCAGAGAAGTAAAACAAATTACCTCGACTTGCTCGGGTGTCCATGTATCTAAATCAACTGATTTTACTAAAAAAAAAAATAATAATTTCATTACATGAAAGATGAGTGAATTATAAAACAGAACTCAGGTAAAACAGACAAAAATTCATACCACGACTAATATGAGTTCCCATGGACCGATGCGTTCCCGAACATCGTATACAAATAAAAATCCCAAGATTCCAAGAAGCCCATCGAGGGTCTAGAAGTAAATTTCAACAGTTACAACAAAAGTTGACAGTATTTAAACTAATAATAAACTGACCTTTTTTTCTGCAGTCCGCACAATATCTATTTTCGGGTTGCCGTAAGCACTCACGTAAAATCTGTGTATGCTTTGCGTTTAAGCTTCTATCAGCATCTCTTTTAGAACGGGTTGACATCTTGAAAATAATCGAAAAGTAAAGAAATTAAGCCAAAGAGGCAAAAAAAAATTAAGTAAATTATATTAGATTGACAAGAGAATGAAAGAAGATAAAGTCTACAAATTTTGTATTTCTGATCTAACCGATTTAAACCTAATTTAGTGTGTGGTTGTGTATTGTGACATTATGGTGATGATATCTCGGAATACAAAAAAAATTCGCGATTTTTTAGACCTTTACACGTAATGGTATTATTAATATTATCATTTTTCTAAACGAATTTTACTGAATCTATTTTTCAACAATGAAAAAAATATTATTCACGCTTTAAAATTGACAGTCACAACAGCAACGTTTGAGAACCTTTATAAATACACGAAACTGGTCACACCGAGCTATTTTTACTAGGTAGTGTATGATGCCAGTTTTTTTTTACTCGATTTAACAATTATGTGTTAATAACGCAAAAATTTACATATACTCTTAGAATTGTATATCCCAAAATTTTTACCTTAAATCATAATCAGATATTTTCTTATGCAACAGAGGCTACCACTCAATCCCAGAAAAAATTGCCGACACCAAGTTCGAATAATGGTAATTCGAATACAAAAATTTCAGATATTGTAGATCAGATAGCCTCCTTGAATTTACTCGAAGCTGCAGATCTGGTTCAACAGTTAAAGGTATTCATTTATTTCTTTATGGAAAACGGATCTTGTTATGTCATTTTTTTGTTTATATACAATAGACGCGACTTGGTATACAAGATATAGCCATGTCTACGGTTAATGTGGCTTCTTCGGCAGTTTCTGCTCCTGCAGCAGCAGCAGCACCAAAAGTTGAGGTTTGGAAATTCATTTATTGCGCGATATGCTACATATCCTGTCAAATGTTTTATATAACAAACTAGAACGAATCAAATAAAAATTTAGGAAGAAAAGCCAGCTGAAAAAACCGAATTTAGGGTAAAATTAGAGAAATATGAAGCAACAGCAAAAACCAAAATCATCCGTGAAATAAAAAATATTATCCAAGGGATGAATTTAGTAGAGGTGTGTAAATAAAAGAATATTAACCTCCTTAATGATTTATTGTTAAAATTAATTATCAATAATAATATGATTACATGTTTTTATAAAGGCCAAAAAATTTGTAGAGGGAGTTCCTAAAGTTATTAAGGAAAGTGCGCCAAAAGAAGAAGCAGAAAAAATTAAAAAAACTATTGAAGATTTAGGCGGTTCTGTCGTGTTAGAGTAAAAATAATGATTTATTAAGAATTTTCGCTCTAATTAATTAAAAAAATTAACATTAGGAAATTAGGGGTGCTAGGAATGATTTGAAATATTAGTTAGCCTTATTGGTAATACTGATTTTGTCTGATTTTTTTTTACTAATTCCAATCTTTCTTGATATCAAAGCACTGATATTTATTAATGGGAAAAATAAAAAAAAATTAATTACATGCTTTATATCAATCGAAACAATAAATTTAGAGAATTCTCACCCAAGCCCATTCAATATGAGTAAAATTGTCATCATCAATGAATTTACTCTGAATTATTTATAAAAGAATTATACAAGTTAAACCTGATATCAGCGCATTAAGAACTCAAACTAAAATTCAAAATACCTTTGCATCATAGTGACCTCGTGCAAGCATTCCGCTAGGAGCCTCCTCGACTTGGAACTATATACAAATAAACCTCTTGTTATTAATTATTGTTAAAATCTCGATGTGAATATTTATTATTAATATTAGCTTACCTTTTTTTCATAAGGTTCGGCATTGGGTCCATAACTACCAATCATCTCCTCAGTTTTATCAACTACCTCGAAAATAGAGGTTAGATGACAATTTTTATGTACGAATGCAAATATCATCTAACGAACTGATTACCTCTAATTCCCTTTCTTTTTATAACTTGCAAATATTTGAGTCCCGCTACTACATCATGTTGGACCCTTCAAAAGAAAATAGGGACGGTCTAGTTTCACAAAAATATTATGAATTCAAATGAATTAACCAATAATCACCTAAATTTAACCTTCATGCGGTATGAGACTCCTTCCTTAATAACGAAAGGTTGATCTTTGACTTTTTCAAGAGCATCTGTAATAAAATAAAAGGTTATGTGTCAAAAAGTCTTGTTCTCAAATTTTCAGAAATGAGTTTTTATGTTTAACTAGCAAAAATTAAAAGATAAAATTTGAATTATCTTAAAACTAAGCTTTGATACGTTTCTACCGATTCTCTCCCTCCCTCCGTGTTTATTTACCTGGGGTTGACAAATCTAATACGACATCAGGTCTCCCTTCAACTTCTAAAGCAAGTTGAAGAATTACAACCTGAATAGAGGAAATACATTGTTAAAATAAAAATTTTAATGCCAAAGAAAATTAATCAAGCCGACATGATGACGTGAAACATTCTTACTCTGCGAGGGTCATCCGAAGGCCCTTTAGATTCGTTGAACGATAAATACGTTAGTCAACAACTCCCGAATATATTAATTAAAATTACAACATATACAGTATATATTCACCGGTTGCTTTATGCAATCCGAGAGATTCTTTCCATTTATTCAGCGACTCATCGTTAGCATCCAAGCTCTTATATTCATCGAGTGTTTTCTTTTCTCCAGGTTTATAACCCGTAGTTTGGGACGGGGCAAAATCATCATCTTGTTCTGATGACATTTTTGTTTAATTCAAGCTAATGATTAATTTTAAAATATAAGGTTTCGAGAAGACAAAAGTTTAGAAGCTCGAGATGTGTCTAATCGCGCGCAATTAATTATTTTACTTCTAATTTATAAATTACAAGCCACAGATATGCTCATGCAGTGTCACTATGTATTGATATGTATTTGCTATTATATTGTGGTCAAATGTAGAATTTGAAGAATTTGAATTTCAGCAAGACATCTTGAATGAGAGTTTAAGCAACATGGAAGATACCTTTTTTATGAGTTATCCCACATGCCAACTTAGTTGGCTCAATTTGGTACATGCTGAAATTATTTCGGTGACTAGTGCAATGAGAAAGAATTCGCGATGGTCTGGAATGAGCGTGAGTCGGTTGAATATGGGTGGTCTGGGAATGAGTATGGGTCTGAGGGGAAGAACAGCTGTGGCGGAAGAAGATACGTTTAGAAGTCAGGTAGAAAAATTACTGCTCTATTAAAATTGAAAAGCATTTCTAGTCAAAAGATCTTGAATGATAGAAAATGATAACAGGAAAGTCCTCTCATGACCGGGTTTTCTAATTTAAGAATTCAATTATCAAATATATTCGGTTTGTATTTTTTTATTTTTACAAATAAAATAGAGATTTAATTTTGATTTCTTTTACAATAAATCCTCGATTTTCTCTTCGTCTTGCAAAATCAATTTAATTAGACGTCCGCGAAATCGATGCACTTGCTTTACTGGAGCCTTTTTTAGAAGTGATTAGATCTGGTGACACGAATGGCCCGATTACAGCAACAGCCTTGAGTAGTGTAGAAAAATTTTTAGCTTATAAAATTATCAACATAAATTCGCCGAATCTTTTTGATGCCATGTCGAATCTTTCATCCGCGGCTACTCATTGCAAATTTGAAGTGAGCGATCCGGTATCTGATGAAATTGTGCTATTAAAAATTTTGCAAGTTTTACGATTGGCACTTACCAGTGAAGTGGGGCAAGTGTTAAGTGATAAAGCGTTGTGTGAGATGATGGAAACAGGGTTGAGTATGTGTTGTCAGATGCGTTTAAATGGTAAGTCCCATCATTTATCTTTTGTGATTTGATCAAATTTTAACTTGCATATTTGATTTATTTAACAGAATTGCTTCGAAGATCAGCAGAGCACACAATGATTATCATGGTTCAAACGATGTTTGAGAGAGCTCAAGATGATGAGGATCCTGAAGACTCAGGTTTTTTAGATCTTCAATATTTTTCTCGCCATGTAAATGATAAATATAATTTATCTTTGAATTTTACAGATTTAAAACCTTTCGGAATACCCTCAATAAACGAGCTGCTTCGAGTCTTAATTTCTTTACTTGATCCTCATGATCATAAACATACAGACACCATGAGACTTATGGCTTTAAGTATTTTGAATGTAGCTTTTGAGGTTGGCGGTCATAAAATTGGCCGATTCCAACCTTTAAGGGAACTTGTAATAGATGACTTGTGTAAATTCTTATTTCAGGTAATTATTTTAGGCACGAATCCCTTATCATTATATACAAATATAAGATAAAATAAGACAAGCCAAAGAAAATCATTTAAATAGTATAATTTATATATTTAGCTCGCAAGAACAGAAAACATATTGCTATTGCTTTACACACTTCGTGTTATCTCGACGGTTTTTGATACAATGCGTCCATATCTCAAACTGCAAGGCGAACTTTACTTATCATTTCTCATAGAGAGATTAATACCCCCGACGAGCAACCTTGAAATCAATTCTGAATTTAGTAATACTCTTGTTAGTCTCGATTCACCACTTTCTTCGGGAATGTCAACTCCACTTGAAAAAACGATGCGTCCAAACGGTGAGCCCTCGATTGCTACCGGGGAAGTCCGAGAGCTTTTACTAGAGTCGTTAGGTCAATTTGCTCGAATACCTACATTTATGGTTGACTTATGGGTGAATTATGATTGCAATCTTTATTGCGGCGATTTATTTGAAGATGTGGTCAAATTCTTAAGTCGGGTATGGATTTTTGCGATTATCTAAGAGTAAATTTCTCATTTATAAAAATATTAATATAAAAATATTAGAATTCCTTGCCCGATTCAACTGGCTATTCAGCTAGTCATTCCCATATTCTTTGTTTAGATGCTCTTCTATTGTATATCAATTATACAGTGACTCGCCTACAGGCTAAGGTAATCTTTATAATAAGCATCATAAATTTTCAAAAAAAGTTTAACTACAAATTATTTCAAATGAAAAATTATAGAAAAATGTAAATAATTCGTTGACCTCAAAAAAATCATGGGATCAAATGTCTGCTACTGATTATAACGATGGAATAAGACCTTCGGTAATTCACCTATATCTCTACTTGGTCTCGCGAATGATTTACTAAAATATATATATCGTTCTTTCTCCTTGAAATTATGATTTGTCAAACAAATCAGAAATATCCTTCTCCGATAGAACTTTTAGATCGAAAAAATAAAAAAAAAATCTTAATCGAAGGTGCATCAAAATTTAACGAAAATCCCAAAACTGGTCTGGAGTTTCTTGAAGGTAAATGAAGCGAAGATGTTAATTAGTTTTGGTTTGTATTTTCGCCGCCTCTTTGTGATGCTATTTAAAACTGAAAAACAAGCATTACTTAATAATTTTCTATAATTCAAAAAGCTAACGGTATTATAATTAACGATTCTACAATGGACAAAAACACCAGTATTGCTCGTTTTCTCAAAGAAACGCCTCGTATCAATAAGAAGCATCTTGGGGATTTTCTTTCAAAACCTTCAAATATCGATATTCTTAAAGCTTTTGTGGAACTATTT
>CAJVPS010000616.1:0-21753 GCA_910591765.1 Ambispora leptoticha
TTAAGTAGATTTTAGTTTTAAGAGAATTTTAAGAAATCTTTCTTGTAGAATAGATCTTGATTAAGATCTATTATTTTATCTTATTAATAAATTAAACATTACATCTGTCTTGAAATTATATTTTGAAATTGGACTGCATTCTAGCTAGTTATAACAAGAATGCTATCATTATCTATCTTTAGATAAATCTTGAAATAATAATATTTATATTCTTGTTAATAAATCTTTTAAAAACTTTTCCAAATATTACTATAAGCATGTAATTACTTTTATCATGTACTTTTGTAATATTAGATTTAATACTTATTCTTATAACAAACTTATATTAAAAAGATAATAATATTATCAGATCTTTTTTTATGTTACAATAATACTAAAATTAGTTACAGGTATGTTTATTATGTGATTTAAGATGAATAAAAAATATTTTTATTATTATTATCATTATATATAAGTTTTTTTGTAAGAAGATATTTTCTTGTCAAGTCATTATGAGAATATAGATATAGAGAAGTCATTAAACTTCAAAGAATAACTGGATTTCTTATTAAAATATTATATAGATAGATTGCTAAGCTTGCTGAAATAAATAATCTAAAGTAAGATCAATATTTAGGTTATCCAAAAAAAACTTTGTCTTGAACAATAAAAATATCTTGAGCAAATTACAACTAAAAAAAAGTGCAATAAGCAAGAAGATAGTAGAAACTCTCAATAATATTTATTCTAGTTTAAATATAGCATTACAGATAGTTTAGCAAAATCTATAATAACTTGAATTTAAGATTTAAATTTCACAAAAGATTTCTTTTCTCACAAAATTAGCAAAATAATATTAGCTTACCTAGATAAAAAAATATCAAAAAAATGATGAAATACTATAATTTTCTCTAATAAATCCATCTTTCAAATATTTTAGAATACAGTTCAGATTCATTATAAAGCTGGATAATCAGAACTAACTTAAGAAATTATGAAATATCTATTTAAAGTATATGTATAAGAAGTATTTTGTGTAAAGAGAATTATTAAATTTAAAGCTTTTGTAGAAATTATGAATAATAAATTATATCATGAAATACTAATCAAAAATTTATTTGAGCAAGCAAATTAGATTCTTGATAATAAGTAGATATTTTAATAAGATAATAATCCTAAATATTATGCTAAGCTTACAATTATTTTATTGAATGATTAGTATCTCTATATACTTAATTAATTATTATACTTATCAGATCTTAATCTGATTGAGAACTTGTGATTAATTATAAAAAAAAAGAATAGAGAAAAGAATTAACTTGATGATTTATGAAAAAAAATTTGTATCACAAGAGATTTTTATTAGAATAATAAAGGAGAAGTAAGAAAAAATTAATATGTAGTTATGTTAAAAATTAATATGATCAATATCAAAATACCTTGAGCTAGTTATAGATAATAAAGAATGTAAAACAAAGTATTAGAAATTAAAGTATATACTATAGGCTAATTATAGTTAATTTTTGAGATTTTTTAAATAAAAATTATACAAATTAAATCATATTATTTAATTATTATTTTTTTTCATCAACACTATATTTATTATAAAAGAAATTTGAATATAATAGAATCTGCATACATAATCTAATCATATGATATACTGATTATTAAATTTAATTAGTACTTTTTATATCTCATATATTTATATAAAAAATAACTCAAAAGCAGATATATAATATCACTTTTTATATTTTTATTAGCTTTACTATTTTACTATTTATATTTATTACAATTATGTTATACTTTTTACAAATAGAGATATTAATAATCTAGTTTGAATAATCAACTTGAGATATATACACTTACTAGATAAAAGTTTGGAATTAGAAGTGATTGACATAAATAAAGAGATGAGTTGTATCATTATTTATATAATATACAGATATCTAATTTTAATATTAAATCTTAAGCTTTAAAATGATATAAAAAATATAAATTAAACTTAAATAATACTTACAGAAAAATTATTAATTTACAGATTTTGAGTGCAGCAAGATAATTAATACTTGAAAGTATAATTTTTCTAAATAAAAAATAAAAAAAACTTTAGGACAATCCAAATCTATAGTTTATAATATTATATAAAAATATAAAGAGTTTGGTCAAATCACAGTTGCTATTTAAAGTGATAGATTACTAATATTAAATAATAGAGATATCTAAAGAATAATTAATATTGTGAAAGATAATGAAATTACTGAAAAATTTAGAAAATTTCAGTTAGTTCTAAAATTATATATCATAATCTTCATGAAAGTGAATTTTTTGATCAGGCCAATTTAAGAAAATCCTTTATATCTGAGAAAAATTATTGTAAATGATTAAAATAATATCTAGAATGAAAAAATTAGATTCTTGAATAGGAATTAGAAATTTAGAATGATGAATTAAGATATTTAATATTTAAAATGATTCACAATAATAGATTTAGTGAAAAATTTGACATTAATTATCTTCTTTCTAGTATGAAATCAGATAATCAAGAAGTAATATTTTGTTTGAATACATTTGGATTATTAATTAAAGTTAATGGTATAATAACTGGCCAAAAATATGTAGAATTACTTGAATAGCATCTTTAATTCTTTTTAGATAAATTATCAGTTAGTTCTATTTATCTTTTTCAAGATGATAATACATCAGTTCATAAAAATTATTATATTGATAATAGAGAGAGAAAAATCTAATAGCTTTACTTCCATGATCTGTTCAGAGTCCTGATTTAAATTTAATTAAGTATTTATAAGATATTTTAAAAAGATAAATTTGTATATAATTAATACATCTCAAAAATCTGAAAGAATTGATAAATATACTTATGATAAAATAAAATGAAATTAAACTGAAAATTTTAAAAAATTTAGTTAAAAGTATACTAAGGTGAGTGCAAGTTATAATTAATATAAATGAATATCCAATCTAATATTAAATATAATCTTATTTTTGCTAAATAAAATGATATATTTTTTATCATAATTTATTTAAAAAGAAGTTGAGAAATATTAATTAAAAGTTATATTAAAATTCTTAATCTATATTACTAATTATTTCCTGATTTCAAACTTTTATCTAGTAAATATACTTATTTTTTGTTCTTGTATATATGCTATCTTTTTTTCTAATCTATTCTTTAATATAATATGAAAGAAAATGGCAAAAAATAATAAAAGAAAAATATAATAGACTTTTTACTTATATTCAAATAACTAATTATGAAATATATATATATTTTTATTATTATGCATATATTAGCTTTTTTTTAATCCATAAATTAAGATACTAAAAGAGAGTTAGCTAAAGTCTGATAGATATATGATTTTGTTATATAATATTTATGATTAAAATTATTTCAGAAGAGATTTAGTAATGTAGTCAGAAAATCAATTTTCCAACTGCATAATATATATATCAAAATAATCTTGACTTGTTAGCTATTACTTACTTGCTTGCTATTGATACTTTATATTTATTTAGGAAGAACTCTAAAAAGATTTTGATTATAAACTCAGACTATATTATTTATTTATAATTTTATTTTTACTAATATGAATTGTAATGATGAGTGAAAGAGAATGATTAAACTAATTTTATCAGTTAGTCTAAGTCCTATACTAATATTTATGAATATTATTTAATATAGGTATTTTCAAAGATAATTATAAGGTAGGGTAAAGAAAATTTCATGTATTAATTATTAACTAATCTATTCTTTTTATTTCTGTACTTTTTCTAGCTAAAAATCTTAAACTCAGATCAATCAAATTATTCAATCAATAATGCATTTTATCTTTTCTAAACTAAAAGATCTAATTTAAATCCTGGTGAAAAGAGTTTAATTAATATATTAGAATTATGATTCTGCAAGATTTTTATAAGTATTTTTCTTGAAAAAAAGATTTTGTATATAATTTTATTTTTATTCTTTTTTTTAAAGATCTGAAAGCTATTTACTTTATATATTTTTATTATCTTTTGCTATATTAAAAGTGATACTATTCTAATTCTATATAATTTTTTTATTATTTTAATAGGTAAATAGTAATAAAGAATAATTAAAGAAAGAGTGATATAATCTATTATATTGAAGAATATAAATAATTATACTGAAAAATGCTAGAAGAATAATAAAAATCATCATGATATATATATATATATATATTATTGATAATATGTGCTAAAAAATATAAAAAAATAAGAGAGAAACTATCATAATCTATAATATTGATAATATAGGCTAGAAAATATAAAAAATTAGAGGATGCAATATGATCTTATATATTAAAGAATACTACAAAAAAGGATATAGGTATAATTATAAATATGATATTAAAGGATGCTGAAAAATAAGAAGTTGGAAATTATGTAATATTATGAAATATTTTTACAATCAGATGATTCTTTTTATGAAATTCAGAATTATAGATTTTAATAGAATAATAATAATAATATATAGAAAGAAGAAATCTCTAGTAAAAAATATAGAAAAACAAAAATTTGACCAGCAAATCTGTATTTTGTGAAGATTAAAATATTTTGATTTATTGCTAAAAAAAAAGTATGAGTTGAATGATATAATAACTTACCTAATTATATATTTGAATTATATATATTATTTAATGAAAAAATTTATTATTTAATTTCATAATTAAGAATTCAATTAATTAAATATGAGAGTCTCAAATAGTATACTTCTCACTGAAATAATATAATGAATTTAATACTTGATTAATGGTATGATTTTTATTATAATAATATAATAAATTTAGTACTTAATTAATATTATGATAAATAATTATTTATATAAAATTAATTATAAAATAAAAATTATATTATAATAAAATTTAAAATTAAACTTAAATAATATTAATTTAAAAGAGATTCTAAACTAACTCTTAATTTTTCAATAAATATAATTATTTATTCAGTATCTTTTCTTTCTTTAACTCTTTAATATAGATTATATATTCTTTTCATCAACTTATTTACAGTTTATCATCAACTTTCAGCTACTCTTTTAGTTTTAATTTTCTCATATATTATAATTTTTACTGGCTTTCAATTTCTATATATCTCAAATTCATATTCTTTAAATATTTACTAAAATTTCTCTCAAGTACTAGTAGCTAATAATTTTCTAGCATCATACATATACTCATGAAAAATGTGTTGGTAGAATAATTAATATTAATAGAAGAAGAGATAATAATAATAAGATGATAATAATTCTGATATTACTTTTTCTTTTTGTATCCTTTTTTTAACAGTACAAGCTTCATTAATAATTATTTGCTAGATAGAAAAGAAGAATTTATAAACTTTATCAAGAATCTTATGATTAATACCAACAATTGAGATTTTTTTAGTATAGAATCTGAAAGCTACATATTCCAAATCTGAATACTTCTTCATATTAAGTAAAATAATATTATGGTATACATTTAGTAGAAAGATAAATTAGTTTTTTGAAGAAAACTAATAATACAACTATGTAATAAAAGAAAACTAGCATAATCATATAATAAATAAAGATTAAACTAGTAACATAGTCTTATAATAAACAAAAAAAAGTAAATAATTCTATTAAGAAAAAACTTATATCTATTAACTAAATTATACAGAGAAGATATTTTTCATTTTAATTTACTGTGATATGATTCTAATAAGTTTGTGATAGTTACTTATAAGAGAAGAGGAAAATTTTGATAGATCCAAAGAGCTTACTGATTTATATTACATATATAATATCTTGTGATATATTACTAAATAATAGGAATTAGATAATTATTGATTGCTTATTAAATAAGTTTCTCATAATTGATTTTTATTATTTTATATATTACTTATATTATTTTATTACAAGTTTTTACATGATAAATTTTTTTTATCTAAGTTTTTATAATATATATGATATAGAAAAGAATATCATATTTTAGAAAAAAACTATTATAATTCTATTAGCTTTCATATTACTTTGATTAGCAAGAAAGTATCAAGATTTCTAAAAGCATATAAATTATTAAATTATTTTTAGAACTTCTATTATTATATTATTATTTTTATTACTGATAAAAAAGTAGATATCCATATCTCAATATTCATATCTATTATAAATATATAAAGTAAACAAATATTAATTATATTTATTTATTTTATATATAGAGTTGATCAGTATCAATTAATCATAATGTTAAAGTTTTTTTAATTAGTTAGGATATATAAAAATAAAATCTTGAAATTACTGAGAAGTTTGATAGTATTCAACTTGATATTTTTTTTTAGAAAAAAAAATTACTTTATTGATTTCAAGCTCAAGATTAATATTATTTAGAAAATGTGAATTATGAAATTGATAAATTTTGTATTTTATATTTATAGCTTTCTTTAATCTTAGCTCTTTTACACTTGAATTGAGATTTAATTTTTCTGATATATATTCTCTAATAGCACTAATAATAAATGATAGTAAGTAGTTTTTAATTACTTTATTTTCAATTAAAATTTGAATAGTTTCTGATTATTTCAGTTTTTTACTTTCCTTTAATAAATGTGAATGATTAGATAAGTTATTATATTATTTAACTCATACTTTTTTTTAATAACAAATCAAGATACTTTAATCTTTGTAAAATATAGATTTGCTAGCCAAATTTTTGATTTTCTATATTTTTTACTAGGAATCTCTTCTTTTCATATACTTTGATTAGTTATATTTAGTAAAGTAGTATATAAAGATTCTTTATGAATTATCATTAATAAGAATTTTATAATTAAATTTGATCTATACATTTGAGACTAGAGATTACTATTTATCATTAAATTCACATATTGAAATTTCAAATAGCTAATTGATATTAAAGAGAAGAGAATGTTTTTGATTAGATAATATAAGAGAGTTTATTTTTATATCATATTTTTTAATTCTTGAAAAGAATACATTTTTTTTTAGTATATTATTATGTATTTTAAATAAGACATGAGAAAGAATTTTGTCATAATATAGCAAGTAATTGAAAAGTACATAGTGAGTAAAAAGAAAAAATATATTAGCGAGTAAAAAGTAATATAAAATAAGAAGAAGAATTTTTTGTTAGTAAATAGTTTTTTTTGTTTATGCTAGCAAAAACAAAATTATAAATAAATAATATAGTCTAAATTCATAATCAAAATCTTTTCAGAATTCTTTCTAAACAAATATAAAATATCAACAGTAAGTAAGCAAACAATAGTTAACAAGCCAAGATTATTTTGATATATGTATTATACAGTTAGAAAATTAATTTTCTGACTGTATTACTGAATCTCTTCCAAAATGATTTTAGTCATAAATATTATATGACAAAATCATATATTCATTAAATTTTAGTCAATTTCTAAAAAAAAAATAATAAGATATATTAAAAGAAGAGTATAGCAATATTGATAAAAGCTTTATTTGTGTTTTTATTATCTAACAAAACTAATATTCTTCTTATTATAAATCTAAATACAAAATATTTACTGAATTATATAATAAAATTTATGAATTTTTAATAATTATTGAAGACAAAAAAATAAATACAATATCAGTTATATATTTTGGAATGAAAGAAGATTGTGAGATCACACAGAATGAATTAAGAGTAGTTATAAATCAGATTGTAAATTCAGCTAGTAATAGATATATAAAAGATTTAGAGTGTTAATTAAGAATTTTCTGAATTTTACCTCAGATTAGTCTATTATATAAAAAGATTTTCAGATAATACTTATATGATGATACTATATGATTTCATTCATAGTATGAATGTCAAATAAATAAATTCAGGTTGATTTGTAAATTTATATTTTTCTCATCCACTATCTTAATACCCAATAATACTTACATATAATAAAGATATGTATAAGCTATAGATTGTTATGCAGTTGTGGTTCACTCTATTAATCTATTATATAATAAGATTATTACACTGTTGAGAATGAATTAAAAAAATATAAGTTATTATGTAGCTAATTAATATCACACAAAGTTTTATCAGTATGATAATCACACAAAGATAATAGCTTTGCATATATACTGATAAATCACGTTATTTTAATGATGAGAATTTATGTATTTCTGAATTTAACATATTATCTATTTATAGTTTGATAGTGCCTTTGAAGAGATTAATAATCTTTATGATATGGGAACAATAAAAACTGATAAGAAGCAACCACTTAGTTCAGACCAAATTGTAAAGAATGTAGATAAACTAAAAAGAAAACTTGACAAAGACACATCTCCTCTCTATCAGTGTTTATATTCCGATATAAATAAGATTCCAGTTCAAGAATTAACTTGGAAAGATCCTTTAGCTAGTCAAGTTATTAGAGATAATTCAGAACTTGTCCAAAAATTACCAGGAAATTTTAAAAAAGCATATATTTATATGTCGCTCTGCTATTATTTTTTATTAAAGACAGTTATAAAGTGACTAATGATTCTAACAAAGCTAATAATTTTTTTTAGAAATCGGTAAAGTTGATGAAATCCATTCTTATACCAAGAGTCAAGGATATGTGTAAAAGGTTTGTATCAAATTTTTCTAGTTGTAATAATTATAATAGATTATCCGAGAAGTTAATTCATGACGGAGCTTGGAAAGAATCAGAAGAAAAAATTTCATGTGTTGTGAGCGAAATTCTTGGTACTTTAGAAGATATTTGAAACAATCCAGCTCTTACTTCTGAGATGGCAAAAACATTAAACGAAGGGACTTATCAATCTACAGTTATTGTACTAACTATACGAGCAGTTTTAAAAAATCTTCCTCTTGGGCCATTATCATTTATCAGCACATCAGAAAGGCAAAGTATTGCAAGTGCAGATAGAAGAGGAACTGGAAGACGTCCAGATATAATGTTTATAATAAAGTATTTGGACGTGTTTTTTGAACTTATGTATATTGAATGCTCTCGATTGTTATGTACAGAGCAAAAAAAAGTAGATGACGATATTAAACTATGGAGGGAGTGTAATGATGGAATGTACTATACTCGAAAAACTCTTAATTCGGATAAAGACCAATTCGGAATAATTGGAGTACAAATAGCAGGAGATACTTTACATCTGAATGTTCTTATCAGAGATAAAACTAATGTTCATAGATATTACCATATACAATCGGCAAAAATCCCTGTTCAATTTTCAGATGAGGATGATGTAATTAAATTTGTTGAGACACTTTTATTTTTACGAAATATATTAATTACAAATATATCCCTGCTATGCCATGGTACAATAACATCATCTCAAAGATTAAAGGAAGGGAGCACAACAGTTACTACACCACGAGATGATTATCCATAGATTTTTATTTATCCTGTATTTTTATATGTATTTTTTATCGTATATTTATTAATAAAGATTTTTGGTTAGAGGAACGTACAATTGATCATGTGTTATTTTTCGTGCTCGGTTACATATGCATCATGGGTACGATCAAGATTTCACAAATTCGATATGGAAAAATATATTTTATTTATAATGATAAAACGATAATTTCAGAAAAACTGGACACGCGTGTCCGGGCGCAGTAATGTGGCGCAGTAAACACATAAATCTCGTCTCGCATAATCCTTTTTTGATCATTACAAATGGGTACAATTACACTAAACTGTTTTGTTCAAAATAGCGACGAGACTTTTTCCATAGAAATTGAAAGAAATAAGAATATTAATCAACTCAAGAAAGCTATTAAGGAGAAAAAAAGTGCAGAGTTTCATAGCGTCGATTCAGAAAAGCTTAAAATATGGAAGGTTCAGATTCGTGAGAGTAGTGTTGAGTTCAATGATCTTATACTCCATGACGACGATCGACTTCGCGAAGGAACGAGGAAGATTAGTAGTTACTTCACCGATGAACCACTCTGCGATCATATACACATTATTGTCAAACCACCTCTACCGCTTTTTAAATTTGACCTTGTACGTATTATGGGGCTTTTATCCGAAGGAGACATTGTAGAATACCTATACGAAGATTGTACTCATAAAGCGACATTACGAGAAGGTTGTCTTTGCACGAAAGATGGCAAATATCATTCGTTTACAGAATTTATACGAGCTGTAAGGAAATTAAAACTAAAAGAAAAAGTTCGCCCCAACGATTTTCACAACCTAAAGATTAATGGTATGACTTATTGGGAAGTTCGCGAAAAACTCTATAAATTGTATTTTGATCAAAGTGAAGAAGAGGATGAAGGTAATCTTACATTACTCATTCTTTTTAATCGAAATAAGCCTTAATTTTTGCCATGTATTACATTCAAATAGAAATTGTTGATAGTATATCCTCTGAAGGAAAACTCGAGGATCTTCCAAATACAATCGAAACAGTTCCCTGGAATAAAGATCTCGAGAATCGCCTCTGCCAGCTATACGTGAGGGATGATGTCGTGGACATATTTTGGGGCCGAAGCATTCTCACTGGTGAAACAACATGGAGTGTTTACGTGGTTACTCGCAATCTTAGCTTATGTGAATATAAAGAGGAGGTCACAGTAGGTCAAGTAATTCACTTTATACCAGAAGAAAAAGGGTTTTTCAACGCTGAGATTCCACCACAAAGTGCCCACGTTCCTCTTTCAACCTGGAAAAAGGTCCCACGAGATTTACAGAAGGCTTTTGATGAAGCCTTAAACAATGAACTGGGTCCACCATTCCGCGAAGCACATTATAATCTGGTCGGTATGAGCACTGGATATAAGCGAACTAAAGGTAAATTTACCGAAAAACCTGCTATCATACTGTATGTTCGCCAGAAAGGCATTCTACGCCGTGGTTGTTCCTTATTCCCGGATAAGATTTGTGGATATCCGGTAGATGTTGTCGAAGCTTGTGTTGCTACTCCCTATGGTTATAGTGCGAGTGTTTGTCAAACTTATCAGAAGAATGTTAAGTTGGGATCGAGTATAGGTGTAATAGAACCGCAGAGAACTTGTGGAACTCTTGGTGCTGTTGTGCACGACAAAGATTCAAAACAAATAGGTATCCTCTCATGTGAACATATATGCAGGTTTAGTGAATTGAGCGGTGGAACGGGTGTCACAGTCTATCAGCCTTCGCATAAAGATCTAGATGAACTGAAACAGTCATTTGATGAAATGGCAAATGAGAATGAAGCATACAAAAAAATATGTGAAAATATGCATAGTCAAATTGATAAGGACAAACAGGATTCGGCCCTAGCTTGCTATGAGCGTGGCATGCGAAGCAACTTCTTCTCTAAAGCACATCAAAAGAACTTTGGTATTGACGTTGCATTTTTTATCGCAAACAAAAATCGTACGTTATGTCCGAATAAATTTTCAGTTCCCCCAAAGTGCTTCAAAAGTGTAAAACTTCCTGAAAACACCTGTCTGAATGGTTTTTATACATATGAAGAGCTTGATGACATTGATGAGATGGAAGTCTTTAAAGTAGGAAAGTCTACAGGTCTTTCTCGTGGAAAATTGGTTCCTATTAGTACCGCTATTTCCATTGGTCTAACAAACGAAAGCATCAAATTTGCAAATGAGCAAGGCGAAATCCCACCATATAGTAATATTAAAGATAAAGAATGCTTCATTGGATACATGAAGGCACAGTTGTTCCAAAATTATCAGAAATGTTACCCTACTGTGTGGTTTGATCGACAATTAGTTTTTTTTTTCAGACCTGGAGACTTTGAAACCGGAGACTCGGGAGCAAGTATTATGGATCAAAAAGGAAAAGCCCTTGGTATTCTTCATGCATCGTGGATGACAGGAAATTCTAGATACGCAATTGCTTCCCCTTACTTTTCAGTTTTTGAGGCATTGGATGTAGAGTTTGAGGAAACATCAAGTTCAGTTGATTGATGTTTTTGCAGTAATCGATTTTGCCATACGCCGTTATTCCAGTTTCTCGGTTTATAGGTAAAAATAATTAATTACGCAGATTTCCATTTTTCCGTCATAGTTAAGACGGAAATGAAAAGTATAAGCAAAAATTATCAGAAATATTGCATTTCATTTATTTTGGTTGATATAGTGTGCGGTCTTTAATCACTCAATAGTTGTTGCTACTTTAACGAAACCGCATGTATTTATACATTAAGAATAGTTCGTTGTTGAAAAAAGGACTCTTTGCATTTCATACTAAATAATAAATCACCGAAATTATAACATTGTACAAATTTATACTATTTATACAAACTAATATATCGCGATCGCGTTAGGCGTTGACTTCGCGCTCAATAGTTGAATGATTTTTTTAACTCATTTGCGATGCCTGCCTTGCTCACATGCAACGATCACGGGTAACGTATTCGAACAACGCGAAAAAAAATAATTGATTAGATCCAGGTTTGGGCTACTTCTATTATAGCCTTCAAGTTCACGAACGCGCATTCTTCGATCATGGCCTTTTTGAAGATTTCTTTAAAGCGAGACCAAATAGTTTAGTTGATATCTGTGAATTGAATTCGATCAGATCAAAAATCAGAAATCATTTTATTTTTCGGCTGTGACAGTGGAGTCAACTGTAAATAATTTTTATTTTAAAGCACCTACAAAATTATTTAATTCTTTTCGATTTTTATTTCAATCAATAAAGCGAAGGCGCATTAGCGCAATTTTTCACACCGATATTTTTCATGTGATTAAACTTTTGAATAAATCTGCATTTTATATAAAACAATGGCAAATACACAATCTAAAATCAATTTATTAGAACAGATTTCTAAGCTTGTAGCTGAGAATACCGAAATTAAAAAGAAGTATACTGAGGTCGAGGCTGAGAATATCGAAGTTAAAAAGAAATATACTGAAATTGAGGCTGAGTGTACAAAGCTAAGGCAGATTATTAAGGATAGTTCTAGGCGCGAAGCTGAACATGCAAAACTCAAAAAAGATACTACTAACCTCAAGGTCGAAAACTCTGAACTTAAAGCTAGAGTTGCGAAATTGGAACAGAGGCAGTTGCAAAACGATGAAAAGAGCAACTTTATTGCTAAATCAGATGATGATATTAGGGAAATCAAGCAATCTTCAGTTAATATCAAATATACCGAAACGGAAAATTCTAACGATACCCGCGAACAGATAGTCTTACAAACTGAGGATGTGTCGGCATCTGATATATCCGATAACACTTCAAATTCTAGTCACTTTGTGACTGCCTCCGGTAATTTCAGGAATTAGAGACCTCCACATCTTCTATCCCCGTAGAAACCATATCATTGGAAGAGAAAGAAGAAAATGAATTCCTGGATTCAATGTATAAGGAACAGGTTAGTAAAGAGATAATTCAGAGCATTAGGGAGAAGAAGCTTCAGGATCAAAATTCAGACTTATCTTTAGTTAATCAAACCGTTTCTTCAGCGGAATCTGAAAAGACAATGACATCTACATCATGTGAATCAAAAAACCGTGACAAAATGTCACGATCAAAATAATGCCCTTGACAATTCTGGTATCACTTCCGAAATACTCGAATCAGATAATCAAATCGTAGAAGGTTTACTACAAGAGATAACTTATGACCACGAACAAAGTATTGTCCCCAAAATCAATCCTCTATCTTCAATTAACGGAAACAATGGTGAGGTAAATGTTAGTGGTATACAGGATATAGTTCCGGACTCTGTACAATGTTTATCAGACTTATTTGATAAAGCAATTAAATCAGGTCAGAAACAAATTTTATGTTGGTATTATTATTCTCTAGAATTCGAAAATAAGGTTAAAAGTCTTACAGCAGATGGCGAGATTAAAGATAAAACAGCAAGATCAAAAATATATAAGGAAATGAAACCTTTTCTACTTAATATTACAGATGTAAACTTGCGAAAGAAGACTGAAAGAGTTCGAAAAATTCTTAAGCTATTTGGGGAAGAGGGAGTAGGTACAGATAAGATCAAACTCGTTACATATAGTGCAAGTACTATTTCGGGATTAAAAAATACTCAAATTCAACATATTATAAATGAGATGACTTCAAAAACCGTGACAAAATGTCACGATCAGATTAATGTAGAGGTAAGTATTTCAGTTACATCACCTATTCCTCCAACTCATATCTCTAATCCTTCAGGTCTAGGCAATTTGCCAAAGACTGAGGCAAGTATACCATCTACACCTCAGCTCAAGAAGACTTTATCTGAAAAGCAAAATAATCCAACATATACTCATAGTTATTTTCACAACAAAATATTGGAGCAATATCCTAATATATATTATGAATGTAGTAGTAAAAATGTTAATTATTATGGGATTACTGATGAATATTTATGCCTAATATGCAAGTTAAGTCATGAGAATGAAGAAGATATAGAAGCTAAATATAAAAATAGATCTTACTATATTAAATGTGAAGCATCTAAAATTGGCACTGTTATATCAGCTCATACTGAACTAATTATATAAATTTTATCTGTTTATGCATTCTTATTATTACTATGCAATAAAGATTAATATAAGTGAAGCTACTGAAATAGCATAAATATTTAATGCATAAAGTACACTTTCTCTGAAAGATATTTTTTATGCATATAAGTGCTCTTATTTTATAAGTGATATCCAATATAGAAATTTAAATAAATATGATCTTATAAAATAATAACATGAATATGTTAAACTCACAGATCAAGCCTAATAAAATTTCTATGAATCAGAATACTCTAATCCTAAATATTTGAATTGGCAAGATAAATTAATTGATATTTTGACTGATAAAATTCACTTCAAGTTATATAAAAGATATAAAAATAAAACTAAGCTTGATCTCTTAATAATATCTAAAACTTCTAAATTTTCACAAATTGAAAAGACTAATAATTATCTTTCACAGGATTGTATTATCAAAATTTCTAAGTTTCCAGAAGAGAAAAGTATAATTCTTAAAGCAGTACAGAAATGATTCTCTTTCTTGACATATACTAATTTGAATATATGGTATCAAAATATTTTTAAATATATTAATTCAGAAACTAAATATCCAATATATAAAAAGATATATATATATTTAGATATATGGAGTGATTAAAACTATCTTGATAAAGATGATCATTATTTTCTTAATTGCTCTTTTCATATCAATCAAAAGAAAGTTTTATTGTTATACAGAGCTACTAAAATGTATTATATAAATCCTGTATTATATCATATATTTTTATTATATATTTATTAATAAAGATTTTTTCTATTATGTATTTTATATCTTATATAAAAAGTTACTAAAATACAATCCAAACTAGATCTATTAAAACAAGAGAATATTAGGCTTTTGGCTAGAATTGCAGAATTAAAACAGATTATGAAAGAAAAAATAAGCTTGAGCTTAAAATTATAGAATTAGAATGATCAGCAAAAGAAAATATTGAGCTTAGATCTAGAGTCACAAAATTGGAATAGAAGCAGTTGCAAGATGATAAAAAGAAAAGTAACTATGTTATCTCACTAAATAAGAATACTTTCATATCTAAATTAGATAATGATAAATTTTTGATTAATATCACTCCTATCAAAATAGTAAATCTAATGATACTTTTGCATCTGAAATAATCAGATCTTCAGATATCTTTACAAGACATGATATATTAAATTTTGATATTATCTCTGAATAGATAATCTTGTAAAATAAGAATACTCCAATATCTAATATATTTAATAATATCTTGATATTTGATATATCTGATAATACTTTAAATTCTGATATATATCAGGAAGAGATAAAATCTAAAGTCTTTAATATATCTTTAACTCAATACTCCATATTACTTATTCATACAAAGTTTATACCATTGGAAGATAAGAAGATTGATAAATTTCTAGATTCAATATATAAAGAAATAATTAGTAAATAAATTATTTAAAATATTAAGAAGAAAAAATTATAAAATCAAAAATGAATATAAAAAATATCTTCTTCTGAAAATCTCATTATCAAAATTTCTGTCTTACAAAGTAAAGATATCTTTACATCTAAATCAGAGTAAATATCCATTGATCTGAAAATTTCTTATAATCAAAAAATAGAATAAAATATAATACATAAATTATCTATTTATATTAACATGAGTCAGCTTCCAGCTAAGAAAAATATTACTATTCAAGATATAGATATATAGATTTCTGAATTCTCTCTAGAAAAAATATTAATAGGATCTAATAAAGTATTAGTTCAGATTATAGTAGATTTATTTAATATAGTAATAAAAACTAGATAAAAGAAGAATTTATATTAGTATTATTTCACTAGAGCATATGATAATTGGATTAGGGATATTAAATCAATAAATAATATTAATGATAAATCAGTGAGAACATTGATATATAATAAAATTAAAGATACTTATTTCTGATATTACTGATGTAAATCTATGTAAAAGAACTTTCAAAGCTAAGAAAATTTATATATTATATAAAGAAATAGGAATAGATAAAATTAAATAAATATCTTATAGTGCAAATGCTATCTCATATTTAAAGGATGAGCAGATTCAAAATATCATAAATTATTTTTCCAAAAAATCTACTAATATAAATGATATAATTAATTATCAAGAAGTAATCAGTATTCTAAAATAGAATGAATACATAACTAAATCAGATAATATATCAAATATTAAGATAAGTACTTCAGCTAAATCTCTAATCTCTAACTTTTTTAATTCAAAAGATAAGATAGATGCATTATCCAAATCATATCAAACTATATCTTTTCTATATCAAAATATTATAGATATTCTATATGTACCAGCTAACTCTAAAGTTTCTGATTTGAAATTTATTATTAAGAAGACTTTATCAAATACTAAGATAAGTATATCTTTAATTTCTATTAATTTAAAAATCAAAATGAGTGAAGAAGTCAAGAAAATATTACAGAAAACTGAGATAAATATATTATCTTCAGATATAAAAACTAATATTATTAAATCATTTATATCTTGATTTCTAATCTCTATTTTATTTAATAATTTAGAAGAAAAACAAAAACATGTTATTATAAAGTGCTAGAGCAATTTACTAATTTATCTTTAAAATATAATAATAAATATAGCAATTACTTTACTTATTCAAAAATATATCTTATATGTAATAGAGATTATAAAAAGAAAAATATAAGATTTAATATAGAGAGTGATTAGAATAGTAGGAATTATATCAATACAAAAATCTATTATCTGAAATGCTAAGAGACTTATCAAAATTCAATCCAAATAATAATAATAAAAGTATAAACTATTAATTTTGAATATTAATATTATTAATCAATTCAACTTGATATTTATTAGCATAATTAATTTTTTCAGATAATTATTACACATTATTTATTAGGTATATAGTTGTATAATCATATTGAGAAATTAGTCAGAGACTGGTAAATACCTAATTATATACTTGTAATATATCTTAAAATAAATTTAACTTTGAAATAGATTATATAATAATTATTTTAGATATAGAATAATATATTATTAATTAATAAATTAACTATTTTTCTATCACTGACTATATATGTTCCATGAATTTCTATACTGATCTTTAATTTATGAATTTAAAATATATAATATCACTCTCTAAAACTTTATAAAGCTCAATATTTAAATATGATATCCAAAAAATAACTAATAATTATTTATTTATTCTTTGATATTAAATAAAATTATTTATAAATTATGAATAATTAGAATTAATTCTGCCAATCTCTTTGATATAATTACTAAATATGAAAATAAAATTATAATATTTTATTATAATAATAAATTTAATTATATTTTTCTATATATTAATAATAAATCAATTAAAATTTAATAATTAATAATAGTTGTGAAATAGTTACCTCTGATAATAATAGCTCAAAATTGATATCTAAAATTATTAAACAAATATTATATAGAAGAATTTCAATTTCTCTTCATCAATTACTGGAAATAGTAAAATCTGAGATTTAGTAAGATATTTTAAATTTGATAATAAATTCTGATATTTCTCAAAGAAATTATATAATATGCAAGACTAAAAGAAAAAAGAAAATTTTAAATAATATTGCATCTGAGTTCTTATCCAAATCCTCATCTTTATCTGAATCTGATTATAAATAATTTAATAATGAAAATTTTACTATAAATATAGTAAAAGTAATAAAATATGATTAGTTCTCATTATCAGAAATTTCTCTGTATAAATTAATAATATTCTTAATTTTACTATTTTCTTGTTTAGATACTGGAATATTTGATCTGTTATTCATTATATCATAATATTTGACTGATAAAGTATGACTTATCTTATATCTATATGTCAATTATCATAAATATTAACAGTTAATATTATTCTTATCTCTATATACTCTGAAAACATGATTAGTACCTATTTTTCTTAATATATATAAAGTAATTCTATGATAACTCAAGAATTTATTAAGTAATATAAGATTAGTATTTCTATTTTTATCTTTTAATAAGAAAAGAAATTTGTTCAATATTGATCTTTAAATTCAGATAAGTAATTCTTTTGCTTGTATTAG
This sequence comes from Ambispora leptoticha, assembly GCA_910591765.1. Classification (NCBI taxonomy): domain Eukaryota; kingdom Fungi; phylum Glomeromycota; class Glomeromycetes; order Archaeosporales; family Ambisporaceae; genus Ambispora; species Ambispora leptoticha. The sequence goes on from CAJVPS010000616.1 coordinate 18,553, forward strand.
ATTTTTTTCTATTGAGAGAAATGACTGAAGTTCTCTTATCTTATCTTTATTTTTTGCATAATCAGTATAGTACAAAGGATAATCAGAATTATACTATGACTCATAACTTATTCTATATTAATTAATACAAAGAGTTTTCATATTTATCAATTATATACATAATATTACTATTATATCTATTAGATTTTGCACTAAAGAAGACTTGGTAATATTATATTTATTAAGTCTTTTCTAAACTTTTTCTAGATAAAAAAACTCAGAACAATCATAACTATTAATTTCATGAAGTATATATTTTCTTGCTTGAATTTGATTTACTTCTTCAGTAATAAAAAGTATTTTTATTATCTTGGTAATGAGATAGTTAGCTTCTAAGTTATATAATTCTTTCTATAATAAATTAAGATGAGAATTTACTGCAATAATAATAGAGCAGAAGAAGTCAAGTCATATATTATTTTATTTATTTCTTTAGATGAGAGATTATTTTTTATAATATCTTGTACAATAATCTTAATGGAATCTCTTTTCTTAATATATCTTTCAGGAGCTTGAATAGAAATAAGATTACCTGCTTATAACTTACTCAATCTTAACTATTAGAAGTGTTTTTAGTCTGATCTCTGGCTTTTTGGACCTGCTTTTTTGTCTTACTATCTGAAAATTTATTAGTTAACTCTTTAACATAATTATTAAGTTGAAATAAACTAGTTTAAGAAGTTAATTTGTAATAATTTACAAATAATATAGCAATTTTTGTCATGATTAGTATATGTTAGTTAAAATATTTTATATAGACTATTTTTATTTGATATATATTATGAAAATTCTTTTTTTCAAATCAAAATTAATTATTTCAAGTTAGTATATATATCTAAAAATTGAATAAATTATGATTAATATAATTTTATCAAGAAATAAATACGAGTAAGACATGAATTCAATCAAAAGTTTTGAAATCTATAGCTCTACAAAATAAAATTAATAATAATATTAATAGAATTAAAGAAGATATAACATTACTTAAAGAGATCCTAAAAAAAATAATCAGTATATATCAGGTATATAATTATATTTTATATCTAGAATTAGATAAGTCAAATATATGATTCTCAAGTATAACAATTTTTATATATAATTCATTCTGCTTTTTTTATTAATAATATTTTCTTTTTTGATACTTACTCACATAATTTTGATATGTACCATATATAGAATATATTAACTTATAATAGTCATATTCTTTATAAGAAATTCATATTGAAAAATTTTGATAAAGTTTATATCCTTTCAGTTAATTATAATCTTGATTACAAACTTTATCAGTTTTAAGAATATATAGATAATGATAGAGTCCTATATTTATTTATATAGAATAATTATATAGAATAATTAATTTTATTTTAAAGATTTTAGGTTAAGTATAATATTTTTATTTTTGAATTAAGTATAATACTTTTTAGTTTATAACTATATACTATATATATAAATAACACATATATACAAATCAATATATAAAATATATAGCTCTACTAATAAAATAAGTTTATCTAGTAAAGCAAAAAAACATCTTCATAATAACAATGCTTAAATTAAAAGTTGGCTAAATATAATAAAGTAAAAAGACTTTTTATAGATTTAATAGATCTTAATTATAAATCTGATCATAAAGAATATATATTTTATAAATACTAACTTATATTTAATAGCTATACTAATAAAAATAATACTGTACTTTTAGATATATATTAATCTGAAGAGATTCATTCTTAATATATAGATTAAATAGCAGAAAAAGATTATATAGTAATCAATTATTCTTCTAAAATTTATAGAATACCAAATATATATGAATATATTGATAAAAATTAGTCTCTTTATTTGATTATTGATATTGATGTGAGATAAAAGTTTAATCTATCTAATCCTGAACTTCCTTCTTTAGATGATAAAAAAATTATTCATGAAGATTTGATATCTCAAATTTTAGTTACTTATACAGATATATTAAGTCTAATATCAGATTATATATCTTTCTTAAATTCTTTTACATTAGCAAGTTCATCAAATACTAATAAATGCAGTTAATATATTATTTATCCTCATACTCAATTCATAAATTATAAAGAACTTAAGAATTTTACAGAAAAAGTTATAAAATTAGTTAAGAAATCTTATTCTGAATTTATAAATATTAATCTTCCTAAAATACATTTCAATTTTCAGCTTCTTGAATCAGTAAAAGAAAAATATATAAAAAGACTCACTATTTTTTCTATTAAAAATAGATTTCAAAAGCTAGAAAATTATTTAATTTAATCAAAATCAGATTATTCTGTAATTTGATCACAAATCTTTTCTCTAGAAGAACTAGTAAAACAAGAATTCTAATCTATTAATAATGAAAATATCTTGATTAAGAAAGCTAATTTAGTTATTACAAAATATAAGTAGCTTTAAATTGGAAGAACTAAGAAAGAATTCATTAACTTTAAAATATAATTGATTAAAGAATACTCTATATATAATGTTAAACATGAAAAAGATCAATTCTATAGATTTATTTGACAAAATAAGTATTTTATACTCAAGTGCTATTGCCAAAAATAATATAAGTCAGAATATAAGAGTCTTAACTTCAATAAGCTCTTATATATCATATTTTTATTATAATTTTTTATCATATCTTTAATATTTCTGAAATTTAAAATTAAATGCATATTTATTAAATAATAAAATATTAATTTATATCTGTATTTCTTGTTTTAATTGTTAAGCTATTTTCTATTAGTAATAATATTCTCTCTATTTATTATTATAAGTTATAATTATTAAAGTAAGATTATTTTAAGAATTATTATATTCTTGAGTAAGTTAATTAATATAATTTTATTAAATAGTATCAAGATATTTATATCTATTAATATTCTATTATAACTAAATTATTTAGTTTATTATCTATATTTTAATATGCATTTTGATAATTAAGTTAGATTATATCTAAAAAATTATGAATTTTCTATATAATATTGATAGGATTTCTTAATAATATATTATTTTCTATAATAATTTTGATTGGGTTATCTTTCTTTAGATCTCTTTTAGCTTAGATCTTTATTTTACACTATCTGTATAACAGATTAGCTTTGTATTATATTTTTAAGAAGATTAATTTCACTCTGAATACACAAATGATCATTA
>CAJVPS010000617.1:0-21741 GCA_910591765.1 Ambispora leptoticha
ATTTTAATAATAAAGAATTCTGAATTTAATAATAAAAATCATTAAATAATGATATTTAATGAAATAAGTTGATTTAATAAATTTACACCATTAAACAATGATATTTAATGATCTATACTATTAAACGATAATATTTAATAAATTTACACTATCAAATAATGATATTTAATGATCTACACCATCAAACAATGATATTTAATGATCTACACCATCAAATAATAATATTTAATGATCTATACTATTAAACAATGATATTTAACAAATTTACATCATTAAACAATGATATTTAATGATCTATATCATTAAACAATGATATTTAATAATTTAGTCTATTAAATAATGATATTTAATAATCTAGTCCATTAAATAATAATATTTAATGATATATATCGTAAAATAATAATATTTAATGATATACATTGTAAAATAATGATATTTAATGATATACTTTATTAAACAATAATATTTAACGATATACTTTATTAAATAATGATATTTAATAATATACTTCATTAAATAATATACATCAACAACTCTGATATATATTAATATATATCAAATATCTGTTTTAATATACATCAATAACTCTGATATATATCAATATATAACTAATGATAAAAATTGATACAAATCATCCCAAAAAATTTCCTGATGTAAATAACTATAAACTTTCTAATATATTCTTTGAAGATTTTATTTATTAGTCTTTGAAATATGACCAGGATATTAGTAAGTTCAAAGAACATGACATTGAAGTGAAAGAGTTCTTTATTAGTGATAAATGCTATTTTTTCTTGATCTCTTGGATGCATCTCAACTTGCCAAAATTCACTTGCAAGATCCATAGTAGTAAAGTATTTAGCATTTTTGAAAGAATCTAAGAGTTTATCAATTTATAATAGGGATATTGATCTTTTTTGATAACTTTATTTAATTTTCTATAATCTACACATAATTAGAATTTCCCATTTTTCTTTTTAACTATCACTATTAAAGCTGACCAAGAACTATCAGAAGAGAATATTATTCCATTATTCAATATCTTTTGGATCTCTTCTTTTAGAAAGACATTTTTCATAGATAATTTTTAATGATATAGCCAGAAAGTGATAAATCTTTCTTCTTCTAAATATATTTTATGTTAAAGTATATTTATTCTACCAGACTGAGTAGTATCAAAGAAATCTTTATATGAATTCAGAACTTGATAAAGATGTTGTTATTGTTCTAGATCCAAGTCTGACTTGATTATAGTTGGAATAGTATTTAATAATAATTAAGGTAGTATCTCTAACTATCTATATATATCTTATTTTTTCTTACATTGAACATAATTATTTTCTTTTTCACTATGAATGCAGGCATTATAATCTTCTAATCTCTCTTAATGAATTCTTTCTTTTTCTTTTTGTTCAATGACTTTATCATTAATTTTTATAAGATTTTCTTGGACTTCTATTTTCAGTACAAGTTGCTCACTTTACTTTTTGTGTACTATATATAGGGACTAATCAACTAATTCCTCTTCTTCAAATTCATATTCATTATCATTATCTTTAAGAACAGAACTCTCAAGTTCTTTCTTGAGATTAATCAATTTTATAGTTAATCTTTATTAAGTACAAGTAACTGGAATAATTGTAGACTCTTCTTTAACTTCAAAACTTAAAAGTTCTTTATTTCAGTTTAAAATAGCTTTGGATTATTTTGCCTATTGGTTGTCAAGTAATAGATCATACTCTGCTTTTTTCATAACTAGAGTGTCTATCTGTTGGCTAAGATTTCTAATTTTTATTCTTAATCCTTCTACTTCTCCTAGTGATTATTCTGATTTTCTATTTATTTCTATAAGACTAATATTAGATGATCTATTAATCTTTCTTCTTATTTGTTTTAAGAATCTGATTGACATGATATTGCTGACTAATTCACTATCAATTATTATTTTGATAGGCTGGTCTTCTACTTTTTCTTCATAGTAAACTGTATCTACTACTTTTTCATTCTTTTTTTCTAGATTTTTATTTTTTTCTATAATTTTAGTTAGTAATTATTATAAAAATGTGATTGAAGACTTTTAAGATTGACTCATATTCTAATCTTCTTCAGATATGGATTCTAGTTTAAATACGAAGTATTACTATTATTAATAATAATAGTATTAGAAGGTGGGGATATTATAGACTATTCTTCTAAAAGTTACTGTAATTATTGTAATAACAAATTATTATCTGGTACTGTGATGATAGTATTAATTCCAAGATTAGCTAGTTGTTTAGTATTCATATTTCTTTCTATATAGCTATTGGTATAATATTCTATTTTATTACATTTGAAGTACTTGATATTTGAGATATTATTATTACTATTACTATTTGTATTCTTCTTTGGTAATCTGTAATCTTGGGCTATGTAACCATTTTTATCATAATTATAGCAAGTCTTGTTCTGATTAGGATGATTATTAGAACTTTAATTATTTTGAGTTAACAACTTCTTTACTTGTTTAGTAAGGTCAATTATGACTTTACTCATGTTATTTATTAGATTTGAGATGATAAAGAGGATATCAAGATTTTGTGGCATAAGAGATATAGAGCTAAAAGGATTCTGATAAGTCTGTCTATAGCTAGATTATACTAATTACTTTTATAATTACTGCATCTAAAGTATTTGGATTAGATTTATTTACATAAAAGGTAATTTCTGATTTCAAGTCTTTTATAAATTACTCAACATAGTAAGTAGCAGGATACACTTATATTAGATTAATTTTTCTAAGCAATATGTGGATATCTTCTATATAGAAGATTATATCTTTATTTACTTCTTGCATTCTTAATCTCAGTTATTGTTGTCATATCAGAATTTAGGTATTTGTCCTAAACTGTATAATGAAGATTTGATAAAATAAATCATTATTATTATCACCATTCTAGCTATTAGCAAAATAATAATAAAGTTAATGATAGTAAAATATAATATTATTTAGTAACTCATGAAGAATATTTCTTTATTTTTTCTATCTATAATAATAATCTAATTATTATATAATGCAGATCACTTAAAAGTGTCATTAGTCTGAAATTTTTTTTTGATAATAGCATGTGATTTTTATATAAAATTATAAGCAAATTTATAAAATTGCTACTAATAGGTGACAAAAAAATTTTTACTTATTATATAATAAAAAAAATTTTTAATTATATATAATATATATTATTATATATTTATTGATTTTCTCACTAAAAAAATTCTTTGCATTATTACTAGTTTTATCAACCAATAGTTTCTTTATTATTTTAAAGATCATAAATCTCTCTTTTATTTTATTCACGCTGCTAGATAATATATTTAGCTTTGCTAAAATATGATATTAGTTAAAAAAAAATAAATTATCAGCACATACATATATGCTTATCAGAAAAGTTTGAAATTATCATAATGTTATCATATAATCATCTATCAGAATTTTATAGAAGATAGTCCAAAAGTTTAATTTTATTAATAAAACATCTAATTTTTAAAATCTTATAATACAAAATATTTTTAATAAATATAAAATTTGAAATTATAAATATGAAATTCAAATAGCTATTCTATTATAAATATTATGTTAAATTATTATTCTATCATTATATATAAAGTTATAAGATCTCAAAATTAACTAAAATTTTGATGACTATAAGTGACTTGCATTATAGTATTTAGAAAAATTATTACTTGAAAAGTATGTATCTATATTTAGAAAGAAATTATTATAAAAAAGATATGAAAAGTTATTATCCTATTTTGTTACTGTTCATAATGTAAATTTATAAAAGTGATATAATATCTTTATCTAGTTGAGATTTAGACTATTCAAGATTTTTATATGATATAAATATACCATTATTATATTAGTTCCAATCAGATAATATAACTCTAATTATACTTTTCATAATTTTTAAAATCAGACTAACTTACTTATATAATAACATGATTTTATTTTATTTATCTATGAATGTAATTCTAAAAAAGTATCTGTAGATATTCAATACTATTTATTTTTTATTCATTATTAATGATGTAAGAATTTGATTTATGCAAGAACTAGATATGAGAAATTGATAAATTTTACAAAAAAAATATATCTATATATAATTATTTTATTATATAAAAATAGGTTTATTTAGATTATTGCATAAAGATAACTTTTTAATTAGTTATAACTTGTGATAACTAATCAGAGAATTGTGATAGAGTTATAATAGCTAATCAGAGAATTATGATAGAATTGCAGCTAGTTATGATTCTTATTACTATTATTGCATGTGATTTTAGTATTATGCAAATAAAAATCTTTTAAATTGAAATACAGATATTAATATATCAGATTATATTTAATTAAATTAAAATAATAATTAAGATTAAAAATAATTATATTAAATATTAATTTTTTAATTACAATAATTTTTATATAATAATTTTATATTTTATATTTTAATATAATAAAATTTATTTATTAATTAATAAATATAAAAAAATTTTATATATAATAATAATTAAAAATAATATATCAGAGACTAAATTTATTAATAAAATATAGTAAAAATTAGAATTTTCTTTTTATTTTAAAATTTATAATTTTATTAATAAATAATTTTTATTTTTATTTATAGTTTAACTTATATTTTTTTTAGATTTTTTAGTTTTTTTCTAAAAAAAATATTTTAATTATAAAGTTAAAATAAATATTTTCAGAAAAAATTTAAAAAATCAAAAAAATAAATATTAAATTATAACTAATAAATTTTATTTTAATATAAAATAAAAATTATTTCTTAATAAAATTATAAATTTAATATAAAAAGAAAATTTTAATTTTCATTATATTTTATTAATAAATTTAATTTCTAATATATTATTTTTAATTATTATTATATATTATTATAATATATTAAAAATTATTTTTTTATAAAAATATATTAAGAAAATATAATTATATTTATTTAAAAATATAATAAATATAAAATCTTATTATAAAATAAAAAATAATCAAGTTAAATAAAGTAATAATAATTAATAAATAATTTGATTATTTAGAAAAATTTTTTAAATATATTTTTCTTAATTATAATAAAAAAAATAAAAAGTATTAAGTTCAAAATATATAGATTCTTATAAGCTTATAGAAAGGAGCTATATATAGTTTATGCATTTAGAAAGATTTATCTGTATATGTTAGACTTCATGAGCTGTCACGTGATTTAAATAATCTGGATTGATTGGGTGACATGAGAATGCATTCCATGTAAATAGGCAACAAGTGTATCAAAAAAATATGTACTTCTGTTCAAAACTGTTATTATGGTATCAGATCACTGGGACCAAGATAGAGAAGCAATAGAACTTTCACAAACCAACCAGAATGCATTTGAGGATGAGTCCTGCGTGAAAAACGCGTCGCATTTTGAACAGGCTGACGAGTTTTTCGCGAATCTTAAAGTGTTACTGGGGCGTGCTAGAAATGTTAATAAGACTGTCGAGGAAGATAAACTACAAGAACAAAGAGTACTTGATAATGAAGCTGACGAGGATAGAGTTTTGAAGAAACTTATAGGGCTCGTATGTAGTTATTCAAGATAAAAGATTTTCGTGTTAGAGAAGCCAACAACAACGATATCTAATAATCATCAATTGAAATATTTAAGAGCTGATTTTATTATTATAACAATAATAGATTGATCCGTATCAAGAACAACCTTACTTGCTTGATCCGCATCTAGAGAACATGGTTAAACCAATCATTGAAATCTTACGTTCTTATATAAAAGAAGTTAATATTCAGGGTTCCATTCTAAGTAAGACAGCACCTGCTATTGTTGGCAGTAATCTTGCAGAGACTCAAAAGTCTAATACATCTGGATCATCATCGTTTCACGTGACAAAAACTATGAAAAGATTGTTTCGATTGTTGTACTATACTATGAAAATACGTGGATACAAAACTATTGGTATTTATGTGTTGTTACTTATTGAGTATTGATTATTGTCACAGGCCAGATCTAATTATAATGTCCTTTTTAAAAGTGAAATTTTTTACACATGAAGTGTCAGATTTAGAGCCCACTTTCTATTTCCTGGTTGCAACCGATCCACAAGACTACGATGCGTGGGAAACGCGTTATGTGCTGTTGATTTGGTTGTCGTTGATTTGTATGATTCCATTTGATCTGAGGACGGTAGATAGTCGCGCTTTGGATAAAAATGATGATAAGGTGAAGATCGCTATACACATATATATGTTAATGGTATTCAAAATGGGGCGTGTGTTGTCGGTTCTACAAATATTTAAAAAATGTCGGAATTTTAATTTTCTAAATTTTCTAAATTGTATATGCATGTGTCACGTCACGTATTATTAAAAAAACGCGCATAGATTCCGCTCGTCGATCACATAATTAGCCTTTCAAAATTCTACTTGAACGTGACCGGTAAAGAGAGGGATGGTGCAGCGGTACTTCTCTCTCGGTTGTTGACCAGGTGTGAAATCATCCGCTCATTATTTTTATTCTGCCAAATTGAAATTCGATTTAATTATTCAAAGCATATTCTAATAAAAAATCTTGTAATTTTTTGATTATGGCGCATTCGTATCGGTTTTTTGTGTCTTATGTGTTCTGTTGTGTCTTGTTTTGATTTGGTTTGTCTTTGATAATTTCAATATAATTAATTATATGACGTTGGATTGTGGTGACGCCTTAAATCATATTCTTTGTTTTAAATCCAATTCGTAAAAAGACGTGATATTGCTGCTTCATATCTCGCGGATTATGTTGAATGGGCAACCAAAGAAGCAAAAACAAATGAGAATGTGTTTACCGTGCGTATATTGTTAAAAATGTTTAATTCATACAAGATAACAAAGTATTCCTAAATAAATAAAAATTCGTAAACTAGGCAATCGGTATTCTCGATTCACTTTGTGCAATCTACAAATTAGGGCAAAGATCCACCCTCCTGCCTACAATCCCAACTGCATGGCCATGTCTTTCACTAATTGAATTTAACAAGAATTTTGCAAGTAACATTCTTGTGCGAAAGCTTTTGGTGAAATTGACGCAGCGGTTTGGGTTGTGTTTTTTGAGGCCGAAAATTGCTAACTGGCGGTATAAGCGAGGTAAGGTTTTTTGCTTGGTAATTTGGTGTGATCTTATTTAAATTTGTACGAGTTTGTGAACATTGGATAGGTGAATGCAAAATATTATTTACATATAATTAGCTTATGTATTATCTAGGAAATAGATCTCTAAAAGAAAATTTAGCTGCCACCTCACCCTCTTCTACAATAATCACCTCGAAATCAATTGACCCGTCAAACATTAATCAGACAATTGGACATGGCGAATTAGAAGACGAGGAAACAGAGGACGAAGAAGAGGTACCTGAACAGATTGAAGAAATTATAGAAATTTTACTGAATGGATTGCGTGACAAGGTAAATATTCAATTTTTACAAGCTTGACTCCAACATAAAATTTCCATGAGCTTCACCTTAAAAACTTTCAGGATACAATAGTTCGTTGGTCGGCCGCAAAAGGAATTGGCCGAATTGCTCAGCGTTTATCTCAAGAACTAGCTGACGACGTTATCGGATCTCTTTTGGAACTATTTTCAGAGAACACGTTTGTACGTAGTGGTGGTGTCGTTGATATGTCGGCCGTTTCGGATAATACGTGGCATGGTGCGTGTCTTGCGATCGCAGAATTGGCTAGGCGAGGATTGTTGTTGCCGAAGCGGTTGAATGAAGTTACCGCGTGGGTTTCAAAGGTATATATATATATATATATATATATATATGTTTTTTCTCGTCTTTTTACAAGTTTCATAAATAAGAATTAAATCTATCAAAAAAAAGGAAGTTTTAAAAATATTATCTATTTTCAGGCACTCAAATTTGATCTAAAACGCGGTTCATATTCAATTGGCTCACACGTACGAGACGCAGCATGTTATGTGTGTTGGTCGTTTGCGCGTGCTTATGCACCCGAAGTTCTCGCTCCATATGTTGCTGAACTAGCGAATAGTCTGGTGGTGGTGTCGGTGTTTGATCGCGAAGTAAATGTGAGACGTGCAAGCAGTGCTGCGTTTCAGGAAAATGTTGGAAGACAGGTAAAAATTTTCAATATCATTGTTGTATTTGTTACCTTTTTAACAAAATAAGAATGGGTACGTATAATGCGTGTGTGTATATATATATAAATAAATAGGGTATTTTCCCACATGGAATCGATATTATTACCACTGCGGATTATTTTACCGTCGGAAATCGTACAAATGCGTTTTTGGAGATTAGTGTGAAAATAGCAAAGTAATATTCAAATAATAATAAGTTACAAATAAAGAAAAGATTATATTGAAATTTTTTTTTTACTTAAAACTTTTGTTCATATATAAATACAGTTTCCCAGAGTACCGTAAACACCTCATCGATCACCTGAGCACAATCACCGTTGTCAATTGGGACAAATACATGCGAGAATTGTGTGCACAGGCGTTGCATAAGCTAACAAGACTTGACGTCGAATATATGGTGAACACCGTTTTGCCGCGTTTGGTAATATATTAAATTTTAATGTTCAGTTTCTCATTTTAAAATATTAATTGTGACAATAATATATTGCAAAAACTCAAGATTTCCCTAGCAAAGACCGGAGATCTACAAACATGCCACGGCACTTTAATGGCAATCGGAGAAATTAGTCTTGCTTGGTCACAAATCGAAGGTACCAGTGATTGTAATTGGATGGAGAAGCATCGTCATTTAGTCAAGGCAAGCATTATTTTTCCTTCAAATTATATAACTATTACCACTAGTCTAAATCTCACTACGCCACAACTTGTTGCTCTTAATTATATATATTTAGGAAATCAGCACCATCGTCGATTCAATTCCAGACAATCTATTCATTGATTTCGGCTCGGACATCATATGCCAAGCAACTGCTCACTACGTAGCATGTTTAGCCCGAGCTATGTGGCCAGTGACCAATGAAATTCTGGTTAATTGGAAAAAGGTGGTGTATGATTTAATGGGGCGTAAAGACGAAGTTGGACAAAAGATTGCCGTAAGAGCCGTTGAAGCTCTTGTCGAGCAGTACGGAATTACGTTTGATGAGATTGATAGATATCCTTTACTTTGCTACTCTTTATGTCAGATTGCAAATGCATCAATAATATTTTTGGAAGACAGTGAAAATATGCAGAGATATATAATTTTTCCTTGATTTATTTTTTTTGCTGTTTTACACATTTATCGAGAACGCTCATCCGTCAAAGAATCGGTATCACCGTCGAGGGTACGCTTTGGCCCTCGGTGTTCTCGATTTCCCGAAAATACCTGAATATTTGGAACGGATTGTTGATTCATTGGTTTTAACATCGACAATACAGGTAGATATTGTTTTGACGCTTTACATATCATATAGATCGTTTTTTAATGGTCTTTGATATTGTCAATAAAATAATGATTAACAGGAGATAAAACCTTGGAATGATGCAGAAACCAGAAGAAACGCCATTATATCATTGACGAATATTCCATTAAAATTAGGGTCTTCGTTTAAAAAAGGTAGTTAAATGCACTTTTTTGATATATCTACAATCTTAATTGCTCAATTTTTGGTTTTTTTTTGAATAGTTGCAAATAAACAAATATTCATGAAACTTGTCGAAGCATTTTTCATCGGTCTTGAAGATTACAGCACAGATTCACGTGGTGATGTTGGATCATGGATTCGCGAAGTTTCTATGTTGGGATTTGCCTCATTTGTACCATTTATCGTAAAATTGGATATACAAGGAACAAATGGTGATGATCAAAATTGCCATGAATATTGGTGGACCGATGAATTAACGAGACGTGTTTTTGCGTGTCTGTTGAAACAAAGTGTGGAAAGGATCGATCGAATACGTGCTTGCGCTGGGAAAATTTTGATTGAGTTGTTGTATGAAAAGAGAGAAAATGATAATGCAAGAGAAGATGATTGGTTGTTGAATGTACCTGGTCGAGATTTTTTGCAAAAGGTTTTGCCAAGGTTTGCTACTAATTCGATCTTGAATGATTCATATTTTTCAATTTTTGTAATTTTAAATCATTATATTTTTTTTTATTATAGTCACAGAGACGAGGAGATCCAGTGGTCTAATCCTCAAACATTATATCCGCGTATGGTAAAGCTACTCGAATTAAAAGATTATCGATTCGAATTGCTTACCGGGTTAATATTAGCAGCTGGTGGACTGACCGAATCATTGGTAAGTTTGGTTGACAGGGAATCTGCCGTAGGATGAAGTGTTTAGAAAAATCTTGAATCTAGGTTGATTTGTTTCAACAAAAAAATCGACGGATAAATTTTTCTATTTTTTTTGTTGTAGATACGATATTCAAGTAGCACATTAATCGAGTATGCGGACTCACTTCAAATTTCATCACCACCAACGACGATATTTTCTAGTATTACACTAGTCGATCTTGCAAATTCGTTAATGGATATTTATCGTGCATACGAACGACAAGATCGTGTGATGTTGCCGTTGTTGGAAGTGACAGATCTTTTGCTTGAGGTGGGAAAATTGCAGAAACTTGCTGATGTTGTTAGTGTTAGCAATGACAGCGAACAAAAAGGATTCAGGTACTGTACTCTCTCTGGTTATGAATAATATTATTTGCTAGTTAATTTATTTATTTGTTAACTTTTTATGCAGTTTTCAAGAGCTATTCGATCGTACGCGAAAAGAATGCGTAAAATCTCGCGATATACGCAAGATTTCGGCGTGTGTGAGAATGTGAGTTGTCTGTGTTATCATTATAATACTGTTGTTATCCAACTTTTCATAAATGGAATTTAGTATTGAGCTGGATTATTTTTTAGTTTCTGTGGATTCGTCACACTTGGTGCACCGTACCGAAATAAAGCTTTATTTCAGCTATTAGGATTTTTGGTGCATCCTTTTCCGATGGTTGGTTTAGAACTTCTCGTCACGAAACCATGACATTATTATTTGTGTTTGTTACTCTCTGAAATTAACGTATCACTTGTATAGATTCGTCGAACAACAGCCGACCAATTATACTTAACACTGTCAGCAGAATCCATTGACGAGGAAGATGTTGAAATGAATAATGACGAAGAGGCGTCTAGTGAAAACGATTCTTCGACGTGGATACAAGTGGAGGATATTTTGGCAAATACTAATTGGTATGTTTTTTTATTTTCTAGTTTTACTTTGAATTTATTAATTTTTTATTTAAATTAAAAAAATTAGGGATGACCCGATTCCGAAGTTAAAAGAAATTCGAGCGCAGCTGTACCCAATTCTTGGTATTTCACCACCGAAAGTCGTCAGCACTACTGTTACCGGTAGTACAGTGAATACCACGACGACGACGACAACAACAACAGTTGAAACCAGCAATAATTAGTAGCAGCAGCTGTACAGTCCTGCAACAACTATTATTATTTATTATTGTATATTAATTTTTTGACACAAAGCATTATTTAAATTGTTCGTTTGTTTTCATTTTGTGTTGATGAGGAATGGGTGATGGGTGGCGATAGGATACGATTCTTCCAGTTTTTTTTGTTTTTGATACTACGTTATTATTATAACTATTATACTAATTAAAACCCACTATGAGAATCAAGCGCAATTTCGATTATTGTATTAAGACACCCCCAATTTTCCCGGTAATTCGTGATGTTTGACGGTGTATGGCACCGGTGGTGAGGAATTGAACTATCCAAATTAGAACAGCAATCCAGAGCGTTATCACGTCTTCGAATGTTGTTTCTGAGATTGGTTCTTCGGCTACATATGTATGATGTTAATTGTAAGCTTTTATCGTAGTACAATAAAAACGACAATTACTTATATATAGAGAGAGAGAGAAGTGAAAATTTAAACTTACACATTTCACCAAACACCTCCATAAATCTGCCACTCTCTTTATCAAACATGACAAACAAATACTCTTTGAATGGATCCGCGTACTTCAACTCGATTTTCTGAGTTACCCAATTCGCTTCCACCAACTCCGTTAACACCAAATCACGTTTCTCCTCATCACCATGACCATTATCCCTATTCTTTCTACCACCATACCAACTAAAATTTCTCGTCTTTTTCTTCCGTTTTTCCATCGCGCGCTCTACTTTCTTTCGATCATTCTGATCACAATGCTGACGAGAACAATGATACGAGTAGAACCGCGTCACCTTTGCAAGTTCTCTTTGTAGGTGCCCTACATATGCTACGTATATTTCGTCGCGGGCGACGAATTTCGAGATCACACATACATGTTTGCTGCCGTTGCACGGTAAATGCAGGGTTATGGTGTCAGTTAGTGTTGGCTTTATTAGTGAGAGGAATTCGTTTTGTGTTGCGTATGGTTCCAGTGAACGACCTATATATGAAAGATATTTGTCGACTGGGAATCGTAGAGGTCAGATAAAGATGATTAATAGAATAAGAAGGGTGGGGTGGAGAAAAGATATTTTCTTTTTCTACCTTGTAGACAGAGTAAACGAAAATATTTCCGAACTATAGTGTGAATTTCACCAGCGATTTGATGTTCCATTTTTATTGTTAATTGGTTGGTTGGTTAGTTTTTTTTCGAAGGATTAATTATTTGGTTATTGAGGTAAATGTTTTCTTCTTTTTTAAATGGGATATATAAAAAAAAGTACGAAAAACCGGATAATAGCAATCCTTTTTCAGCGGGCGTGAAACTTTCTTTTTGTACTTTTTTGTATAGTGATATTATTAATCTAAAACAGTCAGAGGCGATGAAAACTTAAAATTTTACGACATCAATAATCTGTATAATTTATACACTCGCACGCAAAAATCTTCACTCAAACTTTTTATTTTTTTTTAATAAACAAAACAAAAAAAAATCGAATCAAATAATGATGGATAATAATAATAATAAATAAACTACACATTATTACCAATATTATGTTGATGAACAATAATAAGACCTGTCAAAAGAAAGCTCGCAATCAGGAATTGTTTATCTTCACGTGCAAAGATTTTTGGTCTTTACTATGTTCATTCTCTCTTTATTCCCTTTGTGTGTTGGGATGTTTGATTAGTCAACCTATTTGTTTGTTGTTTGTGCGATTCAACTGTCAAAAAAATTTATATATTAATCTCTTGCATGTACAGGGCTGAATGAAATTTTTTTATATTAACATGTATTGTAAAAAAAAAATTTTTTTTTCCCTCATAAAATTAGTATAAACTAAAAAAAAAAGTTTGTCGATTTTGGGTCTAGTAATATTAATTTAGTAAAATTAATGTTTAATTAATTTTTCGCGCGTATCGGACGTTTAATCAGCACGAACCATACATAGCGCGTGGTTTTTCTAGGTATATGTGCAATATAACGCACAGACTTGATTTTCCTTTATTTGTAGTAAAATGGATGGGAATGCTGTTGCGGTTTGCTCGATCAATGTTGTGCATTTATTTTTTTTATGGATAGTTGCTTTTTTCGTTTTGATGGACAAAAAATTACTCTTATGGGATTTCAAGATTTCTTTATTTACTGTCTTATTTATATACTCTTTTTAAATAATCGTTACGATTTAATAGAGGGAAGGGAAAAAAGCAAATCATTGTTTGTTTGCTGTTTGTTTTTCCCGTGAATTTTATTTTTTTTTCTTACTCTATTTTTTTTTTTTTCTTAACCTATTTAGATCGTATACAACAATCACTTCATTCAACATTCGTAGGAGGCAAATCATAATTTTTTTGACCTAGAAAGCTTAATCCTGAATCTCTTTACGTCATTTCAACCCTTTGTAATACCAGAAACAAGCGTAGCGTTACCTCATCAACAACAAAAATAAAATGATACTTACGAATCTTGATAGATTCAACCGATTAAATCCTGACGGAAAAGTTCAAAAACATCTTTCAAAAGGTATCAATTTCGAAAAAAAGATCATTATCATTATCTCCACGCGCCACTGCACATGAAAAAAATTACGTATTAACATACAACAATAGGTCCGTGTCACTTCACCGCGCTTATGTAACGGTAATGTCATAAAACCTCCACATGATTGGATGCAGTAACCTGATCTAGTAGTCATGGATAACAGGTAGATAACAGGGGCATGGAAAAATCAAAAAAAATTTTCAATTATTCCGATATATTGGGTTAGCCTATCATTTTCGTTATCTAAAATTTTTGTTATATTCGAGAGCTTTGTTTTTGGAAGGAACTTGTAATGGAATCTTATCATGGGTAAGCAAATTCGTCAAAGTTTCATTCATGCACTGAAATTCTTTCTTTGTTTTTTAATAATAGAATTTTCCGGTTTTCTGGATGGGAGACAGTGGAAATTAAATATTTATCGTAACAATATAATTCTCTTATTAAAAAAATTAAAAGCATGTGCTTCGATCTAAATTATGTAGAATCATAACTATATATAATCACATTGTCTTTAATTAATACCCATTATTTACAATCACATCTCAATTCCAATTTATCCCCATGATCGGTAAATCCCTATAACCACTGGTAATTTTTGCAAAAGATTTCAGTAGTTTTTACAGGTGGTTAAAGAGGCACCTGTAAAATCCCTGTAATCCGTTACAAAATTACACACATTTTTGACATTTTTTTCAAATTGTAACGATTTTACACTTATAAGGGATTTTTCTTATTCCATACTTCCAAATGAGCTCTAAATTCAATCACACTTTTCTAATTGCATATCATCGGAACTAGCATTATAGTATACGTTCAGGAAAGTCATGTAGTAAGTTTATGAATTTTACTATTATAATCAAAAAAATCTGAAAATATGCATTTTAAGAAGTTATGCATTTATAAGATATGCATTTAAAAGAGTGTTACTGTATTATTGGAAATCAACTAGAAAATCCGAAACTCCTTCAAAAAACTACTAAGACACCAATCCTTTTCTGTAATCCGTGGCTACCGTTACAGGTTTTTACATACGCAAAAAAATTTTTTGGTAGGTCTCCCTAATTTTCAATTTTCGGGTCAAGAGGGATTTTGGTTATTGAAAAAATCTGAAAAATATCAAATGTGAATTTTTCACTGTAAACTTGTAACGGATTACAGATGTTTTACAGGTGCTTCTGTGACCATCTGTAAAAGCTCCTGTAACCACCTGCAAAATTACAGGTAGTTAACGACGATTTACAGATCAAAATATCTATTTGCGATCGAGCTGGACGCTCATGTAGCTATATAAATATCTGCTATCATGCTATCTAAAGGCGAGTTAGACAATTTTCAATTTGATGTATGATATCTTAATTGAAATTATTTCTAATATTGTAACCTTTTCCTTGATAAAGTTATATAATCAAGTAAAAACGTTCCCAATTAATGATCAAGAAATAAATTTGCATATAGCGGTAAATTGCTTAAGAGTTTTGCAGTTTGAAAACTTAAATGTTTTTTATACTAACAATTCTCAAAATGCGTTAGACACAGGCGAGGATATGACTATCGATTAATTAACTATCAAAATTCAGAACGAAAAATTTTGAATTTGTTAGACGATCAAAAATCGCAGCACAACATAATACATAATCTTTCATATCTTTTTTCATAAGAATATTACATAAGCAATGGCTGGTTGCTTGGATTCGTACATATTCATTTTTCATTCCCTGGTTAATCGGTTAGTTTTTATTTTTATGCTTGTGATTGATTTCGAGATTATATTCGGGGAATTTGCCTCTTCAGTGCGATTATTATCACATTCTATTGTGCTGTGCAAATTTCTTAAACGCGACAAGGGTAATAATTGCCATTTCTATTTTACAAATTTTTTGAAGCGACAAGTGTAATTGTCACTTCTATTTTAAAGTCGTCGGTATTATAAATTAAACTCTTATTACCGTCATCCGAAGTAAATTTCACTTCGTGGCTCATCTAGTTATAGGTTTCATCAATTTGCTATTAAAATTGCCTAAAAATGAGCACGTCAAATAAAAAAAGATCATCTCTTGTTTTGCAAAAGTGAAAGCTATCATAAATTCGAGTCAAAACGAAAACCGATTAACTCCTTTTTAGTTGTGCACAAAAGTTTAATTTTATTTTGGTTATGTGTATTGATTCCCATGAGAATTATTCACATTCATAATTGTTTGGAAAGCAATGTTTTCACAGACTATTGGGAATATTCCGTCAGTTAACTGCTATTTCTAAATTTAATTAACGTTAAAATTTTGGCTCCCCAAAAATGTGATGATAACGAAAATTTCTGCATAGTATCGAGCTCAAAAAATCTTTTGGATGCATGATCATTTACATGCATGTCTATCGTAATCACACAGTAGATAAATATATATATTTTAAAGGAAGAGTTTATCGAACGAAGTTGGATCTAAGTCACCTGATCAACATTCATCAACTTCTGGAGTCGCAACCAAAAACCAATAACACAATAATAACAAAGATGTACAATTTATTGATGATACATCAATTAAACAATTCTCATGGTATCATCTATTTCTAAAAATAAAATATTCACTCTTCCACTCTATTCTGAAAATTCCCCTTCCCGGGGGGAGGGATCTACGTTATGCAATATCTCCGCGTCTTAAATTAGATTTTAGCACTATCGCTATAATTATATCGATATGTATTATAGGTAAGGTTCTTTTTCTCCATAAAACTAACTAATCTAATTTCTCTAGAAAATTTTCCCAAGGATGATATATCTTTTGAGAAAAAACAGCATTTAAAAAGTAAGGCTACGTAAAGCAACTGACTGTGTTTTCATTAAAGTATTTATTCTAGAACCAAAAATCAAACCATTTAATGATTCAATCAATATCCCATAAAATGAAATAACGAAAAGGTATCGATAGCTAACGAAAATAATCATTGCAATTTTTCCTTTGACATTGCTTTTCGTTTCATATAGGTACAAATGGACACACAATACAATAAATACATATACATTTTTAATAAAATCAGAAAATAAAATGTTCAAAAAAAATAAATAAATATACCTTTGGCTTTTTTTTGGGGGGGGGGGGAAAAGGAAGTAATTTTCTTTAGAGAAATGTTATCACAGCAGAACGACAAGGACAACAGATTACATCAAACAAAAAACTAAGCGAACAAAAAAGACTAGATATAAAATAGAATACACACTTTATTACATCTAGCATTGTTTAATGATTATCAAATTAATTCTTTGGTCGTCGTTGTAGTGGCTGGAGTTTTTGATGTGAGGGGGTGGTGATGGTCATTGTGGAGGTGGCGGTGATTTCTTCATCGTAATCGTCATACAATACCAAAAAATTGTTCGTGTGACGATGGAGCAATAACAGAAGAAACAACATCAACAGCAGCAGCAGCATCATCATCAATACTAACATCCAAAGATTTACTCTCCAAGAATTTCTTTAGGCTTTCACGTCGAGCTCGGTAAAGGGAGAAAGCCTGATCTGTGGCGGCAACTGCTTTATCTGTGGCGGCGATCAGGTCTTTAGTGCCAGGCGGAGACGATGACAATTTATTAGTGTCAACCATCGAATCTGAAATTATTGACGATACATCGGATTCATCCTTTGCTGCTAAGGTGGTTCCATCGTCATCGTCATCATCGTATTCTTCTTGTTCTTGTTGCTGTTGTAGATCTTCGTCCTCCTCATTCACACCTCCTATATCGACAGTTATCAATTCAGTGCATGATTTTATTCCACGTGCCTCGTACTCACTAACTCTTATTGATCCTCTGCGCGAAGGTGTCATCGATGACACAGAAGCTTTTCTCGTGCGAGTTCTTGTCCCTGTTAATGATGCAGTAGAGATTCTTTTTGGATAAGAATTGAGGTAATCATTATTAATACCAATCATATTAACATTATTACTACTATTCTTATCATTAACCCATGACGTAGAAAATCGACGTCCATAATGCGTTCTTTCGTTGTTATAATAATTGTTAATACCCCTTGAGACCGAAGATGTGGAAATGGAGACTCTTCTTGAGTATTGTTGACGACTACTACTATTATTATTATTATTACTATTATTATTATTATTACCACCACTACTACTGCTTTTATTATTATTTGGATTATAATAGGCTGACGGTGAAGAGTAAGCAGGAGGCGGCGGTATCGATTCGTATAATATCGTAGGTGATGACGATGAATTATAATTCATGAATCTGTTTTGCTGGTTATTGCTGCCGTCATTATTATTAACATCAGATAACGAAGGAAAATAAAAATCTCCATGATCGGGAGTGCTACTACTATTGTTATTATTGTTGTTGTTGTACGGGAACCGACCGTTTCCAGGCTGCGGATGATAATAATAATCGTGCTGCTGTTGCGAGTTCGGTGGTGCAGATGAAAGTGAGGCTTTTTTTATTCGCATGCTGGATTCGGTTTGAATTTTTCGTCGATTTCTTCTCAGACATTTCTTGATCGCCAGATGATAGAGACAGCATCCGAATAGCGTGATCAGTAGTAGTCCTACCAATGAGAAAGTTATTATACACAGGTATCCGCAATATTTTCGATCATCGTCCGGTGAGTAATACCAAAACACCCAATGAGTGGTACTCGGTGTTCTATTATGAGGAGTGTTGATTATTTTAATGGTTATTATTTGATTTTGTTGAAGAATTATTTTCCCCAACACCATCACCTTCACCACCACCATCCCCGTTAGCAGTTCATTGCTGTCGCTAGATTCTCCCACCAGCCACCATCACCATTCCCTCACCAATACCCTTTTCTTTCCTCCTCTAGACAAGACAACACCGAGAGAAACAACAAAAATCGCTTTATTTCATAAAAATAATTACTAACCCCATTTTTTTTATTTTTGTATTACTTCATAGAAAAAAAAAAAGAAAAGATAAACGATACTCGACAAATATTGTATCAGCCGCTCTTCCGGTATCTATAAATCGTCTCTTAGGTCGTTGTTTGTTTGGTTTTATTTTCTGTGTGTTTCTATGAGATTGTAAATATTATAAATAGTTTATGTGCGTTTAATAATAATGGCGAGAAGGGAAAAGCAGGTATCTAATCTTGTTAAAGAAGTTTTAAAATCTAATACTAGAGTTATTTTCTATTTATTTTGTTCATTAATCTTTTCATTAAATTATATAATCATCACTAAATGAAAAAAAAAACGTAGGCTTTATTTTTTTTGTTTTAGTTAAGGAGAAAAACCAAGGTTTACGCGTTTGGATAAGTTGATGGTTTTTTTTGTTATTTTCTAGTAGGTGTTCACGCCTTGCCGATGCACATGCCTAGGACGACGACGATGATGAGGCTATGGTGCTATTTTATATACATGTATATATATATATGTATATATATGTTCGTGCCAGTGTAAATTAATTAGTTATGCGGAGGCAGATATTTATAATAAGGACGCGCGCGTGGCTATGAAAAATATTTTGTAAAACTTTATTTATAATTATTATATAAACCGTAGGAAATAAATAAATAAATAAATAAATAAATAATAATTTAAGATGGTAGTAATTAATGTAATGTGAGGCTTTTAAGTGGAAGAAAGAGGAGGGACTTATTTATTTATTTACTCTTTACGATTGATGTGTTAGTCAGCCAAGCTGTCATAAAGATTTGCTATAAATATGCATCATATACTCGAGTTTTTTTTTTAGATGGCTGATTCAGAAGAAACTGAAATATACTCCTCTTTCATGTAAGATACAGTTATTACTTGATACAGACACACGTACACCATTAATCTGTAGGCAGGTTTTCAAATATTTAAATATTTGATTGTAAGTGTAAAGACGAGGCCAAGAAAATAATGATGGGATTTTCTCGATGCGTATATTGACAATTATCTATTAAAAATTGTTAATATGGTGAAGATGATGCAATTGATGCATCGTGGTTCGTGTGTTTCGTTTCATATTTTTGCTTCGCTGCAGTGGCAAGCAAAGAAAAGCAAAGATAATGTCGTTTTCTATGCGTAGTCTTTGTGTACATGAATGGATTTTGCAACAATCAAACAATGTGTGCTACGACGGTATTTTGTGTAGAATTAAAAAGCAATAGACACTTAACTTTTTCCGAAAAAAGAATTTCCTTACTAGTTCCTTGTCACAAATTTTTAATTATTCTATTTTCTTGAGATTTCGATATTTTGGTCGTTTGTATGTAATTACGAGTTTAAATGAAGTAACGTAATGCAACGCGCCATGTGACTTTTGATACAAAACAGATCATAAATGCATTAACCCCGAACGAGTCTATGATGCGAAGTAAAAAAAAAAAAAAAACGAGAATTAATCGGGAAACTTTAATATATTTTCTCTTTTAGAAAACTTAAACTTATGTTCTCTATCATCAACAGATACGCCAAATTGCAGTTTCAATGAGGTACGTGTCTCTTCCTGGATCGTGGATTTTTCTTTTTTACTTGTATGAGTTGCCTTTATACGTAAAAAAAGTTCAATGCAAACTATTTTCGTCTCTCTTTTCAGATCATCATAAAAAGTTAAATTCGAATTCAAAATCCGAACGAGAAAAATTCTTGGCATGACAAATGATTCTTGTGTTATACTTAAAGACATACCCACCATAACGATAACTAATTCTGATAATAAACCCCCGTTATGGAAAGTGACCATAGGTTTGACCGTTCCACACACGAACGATTGATAATCTATTATATAATCTATTAATGTATTAATGCGAAAAGGATCATCCTACAAAAATCAAACGACAAACATTTTTTTATGACCGATAAAATTGTGATATACAAACAACTTGTCGAGCAGACCAAATCATTGGTTGCTCAACAAAGATTTTGGGTAATATTTTTGTTGATCTTTTTTGTAATTTTCAATAGCTTCATATTTTTAGGTAATAATTATAAGGTAACCAATCTGGCAAATGTATCCTCGTTATTATGGCACGAACTTCGCGCGACGAGAATTCATTCTAATTTGAATTGGGTGGGATTCTACATTACGGATCCGACTAACAAGAATTCTAATTCGTTGCTCCTAGGACCCTTTCAAGGAAAGGTAACTTTTCTCATGATTCCATAAGAATTCATTTGATGATTATGATAATGATGATGATGATGAAGGTGGTGGTGATGGTGAATGTTAGATTGCATGCACATCTATAGCATTCGGTAGAGGTGTATGTGGAACAGCAGCGCTTCAAAAAAAGACGCTAGTTGTTCCTAATGTGCACTTGTTTCCTGGACATATCGCATGTGATTCTAATTCGAATTCGGAAATAGTGGTCCCACTTCTTTTAAAAGGATCTAATGATGTGAGTGCTTTAATTGTTTAACTTTTACTACGAATCCAATGACATCGATTGAACAATTGATCGTTTAACCTTTAGAAAGTTATTGGAGTTTTGGATCTTGATTGCGAAGATATTGAAGCGTTTGATGAATCAGATGTAGCTGGATTGGAAGCTATTGCTAGTGTAATTGTCAATGCTTGTGATTGGTGGTAAAAAAAAAAAAAAGGTTATTCATACATCATTTGTAGCTAGAACAAATAAAGATACCACAGAAACACCGGTGATAGTAAAAATATTCAGATTAGCAAATGAAGAAACATTGGTGATAGAAATTGGCTCAACTAGAGATTTGAAGATGTAGTCGTGTTATTATAAAATTTGTAGTGTTTGGATTAGTTATTTATTTGCCATCGAGGTATCATCTTC
>CAJVPS010000618.1:0-21740 GCA_910591765.1 Ambispora leptoticha
TGTAATACAAAGCTAATCTGTTATACAGATAGTGCAAAATAAAGATCTAAACTAAAAGAGATCTAAAAGAAGATAACTCAATCAAAATTGTTACAGTTACTGAAGTCTCAAGATAGTTGCATGCTAATTTATTATGAATTGATAGATGATTTGATCATTTTTTTTAAGCTTGTGTACTTTTAACATGCAGATTACAAAATAAACTACAGTCTTAAAGATCTTGGTATATATGTGATCAAGTTTTTTTGCAATAATAATTTCAACTTTCTAACTTTCTGTTAATTTTTTTTTATGATATATCATATGGTAAAATTTAAAGAATGATTTTTTAAGAGAAAATTGCATGTAGCTTTATAATATCTGAATGTATTATATGAAGATAAGATTTGTTTTGATTATAGATTATTACTATATGTAAATAATTTATTATAAAATAATTATCAAAAAAAATACAAGATCTAATGATATATTTAATTTAAAAATGTGTGAAATATCTAATATTTCTTTTCACTCTCTGTATATTAGTAGAATAAAAAAGAAAAGAAATTCTACTAACTTTCTATAGCTAAAATAACTTAATTATATAATATAACTTTTCTTAATAAAATAAGATAATTGCAGTATAATAAATTATAATGGTATAATATATAATATAATAAAAATTTGCAAGACAAAGTATAATTTTGTTATGATCTTAAATAATATTTTATATTAGTATTAGTTTTATTATTATTTAATTCTAAATTATTATTTAAAATTATTACTAATATCTTTAATTTTATTATTAGAACTATATTAAGTTAAAATCAAAATAAAATAATTAATTTATAATATTTAAATCAAGATAATTATTACTAATAAAACAGAATTATCTGATATATAAGAAAGAATTATTAGTAATTATATATATAATTAGATTCTGAAAGTCATATTTAAGAGGATAAAAGTTTATAATAATTATAAATTATATTTTTTTTAAATATATTAAGATCTAATATAATCTTTTAAAGAGATAATTAGAAATTTTACAAGCAAGTAATTTTGAAGTCAAATATAAATCTAATAAAAATAATATTATTACAGATATATTTTCTTGTTAATCACATCTAGTAAAAATTATAATAATTATTATTAATCTTATTAATAAAGAAGAATTAATCAAAAAGTATAAAAAAATAAATATTTTGCAAAATATTTGAAAGTTTACAGAATTTTAATAGTATAATATCAAAATAATAAGTAAAAACTAAATATTTTAAGCTAAAAAAATTTATTATATTTAAAATTATTAATTATATAACTATATTAAATGATAAGATATTAAAAGCAAAGATTTTATTTAAATTTCATAATGTATTAATTATTAGATATATTAGCATAAACAAGCTATATTTTAATAATTTTATTAATTCTATTAATTCAAGATAAATAAAAATATTTATAAATATATTACCAGTTATAAATCTTGTCAATATAATAAAAGTAATAATTAATAACTCTCTGAATTACTTTAATTACTCTTATTTTAGAATACAAATAGAAATAAGTTACTATAAATTTATAGTTCAATTACCTATTATCAAGTCTAGATAAAATATAATAGTAGTTTTTATTAATAAATTATTAAAAAAAATATATTTATATCAATACATATAATAGTTATAATATCAGATATCACAAAAATATTTTTTGAGAATATATTTAAATTACTAAGTTTATTATTAATAATAATTTCAAATAAAGATACTAAATTTACAGTTGAATTCTGAAAGTTATTATTTAAATAACTTAAAATAAAATTAGCAATATTAATAATCTTTTATCTACAATCAAATAGTCAAATAAAAAGATTGAATAAAATTTTAGAAGAGATATTTAAAATATATATAATATATAAATAAGATTGAAAAAACTGATAAAATAAAAATCTAATAGCAGTTAAATTTGTCTATAATAATAATAAAAATACTTCTACTACAGTCAGCATGAAAAGTAATAGCAGACATGTTTTTCACCTATAACTTAATAAGAAATTGCTAAAAATTTATGAAAATTTGACATTATATTTAAGATGATGAAAACAAAATTTTCTAAGGTCACAAAGTATGTTAATATAATAATATTTTGTGAAATCACATGCTAAAGATGGTAGACTGGAGGCTATCCTGGTTAAAGTATTATAAAAAATTATTTAAAAATATTTTGTATAAGCAAGTATGAAAATAATTTTATCGAAATATATTTAAAGATATAGAAAATATATTTATAATTTAAAAAAAATTTTTAGTTGATATTTATTGAATAAATGCCAGTCAAAAAAAGACTTAATTTTGATAAATTTCATAATAAAATATAGTAAAATATAGTAAAATATAATAAAAATATTATTTTTATTATATTTTATTAGGAAACCGAACCACTGTCTTTTTACTGTATTGATAAGTAACACCTTAATAAAATTTATGCGAAGAAAATGGTTTGTACGTGTTTTGTCTGTGGTGGGCCAGTATCAATGTGTATTCGTATAATTGAAGATAAAAAAAAGTTGACGGTAGCGGCTGCTGACGCAAAGGAAATTTTCATGAAGGTTTCAATAATGATAATTCAAATAATTATCAACAACAAAACGAGGAGACTGAACCCGAATCAGATTATTCAGATTCCGAACAAGGAAATGAACGAACATCCCTCTATGATCAATTAGACGAATACGAAAAAGCTTCTATGTTATTACGACATATCGAAATAACATTTGATGATAGTTGCATACATGACCTTGATCATGTTCATGATGACGCGTCTGAATATTCTGAAGCCCACGAAGATCATCTAAATCAATTCGCGTCCTTTGTCCAGCTAAATGGGCCGATCGCGGTCTCAGCAGTCATGAATTCGATGGAATCCCTACCCATAGCGACACATTCACAATTGAGATCCTTAATTTTGATGAACAAATGCCGCGTATCCTAACCTACTCGGTGATTGTCGATTTTGAATCTTGGGCTGAATGTGTATTTGACGATCCTTTGAGCGACTACGCTGATGGTTTTGGACTTTTAATGCATCAAAATTGTTTTATAATGTTGAATGAATACTTGACTGCCTGGTGTAAGGCAAATTTCCCTGAGGATGATAAGCCAGCAAAAATAGGAAAATATCGAGTTAACTATGTCACTGTTTTTCACCGATTCGCTCATGAAATTATCAACAATAATTACCGCTTCAATGTGCTCAATCACGAGACAATGAACCGTCATTTCAAGTCAAACGGGAAATTTGAATGCAATGAATCTGAAGCATGGAAAATAAGTAATCCTATCTATATTCCTGGCTACGAAGAATTAATCGAGAACCGTATCGTCTTGCCACAATTGAAGGAGTCGTTTTGCGCTAGCAATTTAGGCGAATTAAAAAGAATTCCTAACGAGGTTCTTGGGTTGTTATCTGAGTTTCTCGTCTGGACGATTTACGCACTTTCATCTCGACAAACAAGGCGATTTACAGCATTATTGCTGGGAACATGGGATACATATGGCGAAAATCGACAATGGAAACTTTTTATATTCCCGAAAAATGCTTGCCGCCGCGGCAAAAATCAAGTGAGAATTCGGTTGAAGAGTGTCATGTTCCGTTTCTCGATTATAGGTTTTACCTTGTCTGTGCAAAGTCACCCAATATTAAAAATCGCGCTAGAATTTTCGCGAATTGTGTTATCATAAAGGATTTCCTCTTCCTTGACAAGGATACGATGAAGATGAAGATGAGTAAAATTGGATCTTTTGCGTAAAGTACATGATTTAGTTCATAAAAAATAGTTAGGTGTAAATTTCAACTTTAAATCTTCGTATATTACAAATCCTTGTCGCCATTTTATAGCTTACAAGGATAAAAGAGAAATTATATACCGATACAGAGTTTGTTTTTCTTGTGATAAACAAAATTCATAGGTTATACATGTACATGTAGTTCATCTCACATACCTAAAACCAGTTTATTACATGTACCGGTTACGTCGATTCCCCAAAGGGAAATCCGTAAATCAATAATGATAACGATAATTCATGCAATGCACCTTGTTGCTGCTGTCGTAGAAGCAATATACGTTACGTAGTAGTCTATACAAACAGGTGAAAATATAATTTCTGATTTGAGGAAAAATTTTCAGCAGTGACATACATTTTGCAACCACACCATATATTAGTTTGCCAATTACGTACCCATGTCTAAGAAATATATTCAATCTCCTGAGATAAAAATATTACTGCTATTACCATGGAAATTCTCGATTCATTTCATAACAATAATAAATTAAATTCAATTGAGGAAGAAGACGACGAAGACGACAATTACTACGATGAAAAAATAGCTCAAGAGATCTTGATGATTTTCAACAATAGTAACGAAAATTGGGAAAATGATGACGTCGTTGTTCAAAACGTAAAAAATTGGTCGAAATTAAAAAAAATATCACACAGCACTTTATTTAAGTGCATAAAAAATCGAAGCACCAACAAGAAATACGCATGTCTATTAGGATTTTTATATCGTTGGGGAATAGGGACAGCGCAAGACCAAGAAAAAGCATTTCGTTGGTATAAGGTTTCCGCGGAAATGGGCGACTCACTTGGTCAAAATGAGTTGGGCAGCTGTTACGATTATGCTGATGGAGTTGACATGGATATGTCAAAAGCATTCTATTGGTATCATAAATCAGCGCTAGCTGGAAATGCATTCGGTCAACACAACATTGGTCTCTGTTTTCGGCTTGGCATTGGAACACTTCAAGACGATTATCAAGCATTTTTCTGGTTCCAAAAAGCGGCAAAAGTTGGTCATCGTGGCGGCCAGACCGAACTTGGACAATGTTATTCGCATGGGTTTGGCGTGAAACAAGATTTACGAAAAGGGTACTACTGGCTGTGTCGTGCTGCTGCCGCTGGAAATACCATGGCTCAATCTTTGGTTGCTGATCGCCAGCAATATGGGATGGGAACTTTTAGAGATATTCATGAAGCGATAAAATGGCACCGTAAAGTTATCCAGGCTATGGAGCAGCCAGAGTATCCAAAATTGATATGGCTCTTTCAGCAAGATTTATAATTATACCTCTTCTCATTGAAAGTACTTTAAGCTACACGACCAAAATTTTTAAGCTGCTGCCTATATTTAATGAAACAGAGGCCAGTGTATTCAAAATACTCCAATTCAAAATTAAAAATTTGAATTTACAGAAAATGGAATTTAACAGTAAGCTCACTTCAGATTATACAGACTTTTTCTTGGAAACATACTAATTCATTCATAATTTAATTTAGAAGCGCTAAAGTTTTCATACAAATCAACAAAAATTGGATAATATAAGGTCACAAAAACACAAACTTTTTAATTCTAAGTGATTATGTATAATAAAGAGACGAATGTTTTTTCTTAAAAAAAAAAATAAGTGAATAATATCTTTTTCTCACAAGATTACTCTTTAGAATACTTTTATAGAAAAATATAGATTAGTACATTACATTTCATTCTCCTTCAAAGCTTTATTTTGTTCGTTATTCAAATACTTTATTGTCTTTTTCTTATTATCGAACATCTTTTCGGCAGTTTCTGTCTCATCAAGAAACTCATCAGCTGCCGGTTCTTCGCCTTCGAGCGCGAGACGCGTCAAATATCGTTCACGCTCGATAGCGATACGCACCGATTTCGGGACATCGGGAATCGCATAGGCAAATAGTATTTTAATGAAGAATACGAAATGCTACACGTATTTGAAAACATGAGGTTAACAGTAATTTAAAACTATAAAATTTAAATGATTAAACTTGCCTCGAAAAACAAAATGAAAGCCAATCGAGCAATCAACAATCGATCCTCGTTATCACCAACAAAATGCTCAAAAATTCCACGCATGTAGCTTGATTGAAACGCGATGATCGTTGCGTTTGTAATTACTGCGAGCAACGACACGAAATGCAGAATTTTTTCCCACATTCCAAGATCTTGCGCTTGAAAGCCGACTGGTCTTTGTAATGTTGTAATATACTGCGGAAAAAGTGTATTTGGTAAAAACAAACTTATTCACCAGAATGTAGATAATTAAAATTTCTTTAATCATTTTTAACCTTGAATGCGTCGCTGCGAATCTCTGTTACATTATGAATCCAGGCGAAGAACGGAGCTAAAGGAAACGCGGTTGCGAATAGTGAAATAAAGCCGAATTGTACGACTGTATTTGCATGGACAAAGTATTGATAGGATCATTAGTTTGTATGAACGCGATCAGATATAATTCAAATAATAAAAAAATAAGCTTGCCTAATTCTTGGTATTCCGACCGTACATTATCATCAGCAGGTGCTAATTTACTATCATAAATCCATTGTGGTATCTTTTTTGATTTTCTTGAAGCAGACTTGTAAACTTCTTTTAACTTTTCCAAATCTTGCTTTAATACATCTCTATGCATTCTGCTCGTTATCCACCTTTATGAATAACAAAAATAGATTTTAATGATTATTCATTTAATAAAAAAGCAGCAGCATATTAGAGATAAAATGAAACCTACGGAACAAAAATTTCTTGGATCTGACTAATGCCTTGTTTACCAATTAGAATAATAGCCAATTGAATTGTTAGTTCAACCATACAACTATGAAATTGGCATACGTCTGCATTCTAGCATAGATGTTAGATTTTAAACAGAGCTTTGAATCAAATGAAAAATTCCATGAATTAGATAGCTCTTCATTAAACCATACATTATGAAAAGGTGCCGCCTTTCCTTTGAACAATAAAATATAAAAAAGCGCCGAATAATAATTGACAAAATCGAATAAATATATTTTCAAGGTTAAGGAATCTTGAGACGAAAAATGAAATCGGATAGTTGAGTATAGTGTATTACATTAACTTATAACACGCAAAAGATCACTCGCGATTGAAATTACCTTCATAGCCCGTCGAAGTTCTATGATTTTCATAATCAGTGAGCCACACAGCGAGCTTTTCGTAAAGCTGACAGCAAAAAGATTTTCGCAATTATTCAATGTTCAAGATCCAAAAAAAATTTTCAGCTTACCAAATTTAAAATCAAAACAGTCGCCAAATTCACTAAGCTTGCAACCACATTGCTCAAAACCCCAATGTTCAAACGTAAAACATTTGTCAACATGCCGATCGTAACGGTGACAATACAAATCTGTTACGTGTGGTAAATTCATGTATACTTTAACGTCAACTTTAGAAAAACAGTAACGGTAATCACGTAATAATTAAATTATTTTACCGAAACGAAGACGATTGTTGATGATATTAATAATTTTTTTAATTTTTCTCTTAATGGAAATGTAATTTCCTTTTTGGATGTAATTGGAGATTTCCGTATAACTATAGAAAAGTTTAGTTTGATATTATATTTGTAATAAAAAAATAATATTTTTATTACCTGTTCCTTTAAATTCAGGCCTTGGTTGTTCCTTTAAAAGCAATTTCGCTCTAGTTAATATATTAGCAGTAGATGAAGACAAAAAAAAACTAGAAATTTAATACCTCTCGCTCGAAATCAGAAGTATCCCAATCATAAACCAGAGCTGCATTAAATCGTTTCCAAGTCTCGAGAAAGCAAGTAGCTATACCAGCAATCATGATAAATAATCGATATGAATAAAAGAAAAAACATTAAGTTTGCTCACCCCAGATAGACATCGCCAGAGCGTAAGGGAAAGAAAGCGCATTGTCCCATATTGTTGAAATTCCGTTGATGCCTTTGGTAAAATCATTCTCTCTAATCAATAAACCAAGAAATATATTAAGCAAATGTAAAGAACAATAACTTGATAAAATATGATTACATTGCTGCTGCGATTAAACCATAAATAACAGTAATGAAGCCTAATATCCCAGGGATTGTCAACCACGTTGTATAAAAGCCTACAAATGAAAGAGAATTGGGTTTTTTCTAAGTTAAAAAACAAAACAATTCGAAAGCATTATAGCTCGATAATAAAAAAATAATTCACCTAACCAAGCAAAATACAAGCCCATCTTTTCGCCAAAATACTCTCTAATTTCCTGCAAAGGTTGGCTTCCATGACTTTTGACCCACGTTCTAAATAGTTTGCTCCGGAGATTTTCTGGGTAAGTGATTGTCCGTGGTTTAACAGGTCCATCGTGTAGTGTGAAAA
The DNA here is from genome assembly GCA_910591765.1 of Ambispora leptoticha. Taxonomy (NCBI): domain Eukaryota; kingdom Fungi; phylum Glomeromycota; class Glomeromycetes; order Archaeosporales; family Ambisporaceae; genus Ambispora; species Ambispora leptoticha. Next base: position 8,181 of record CAJVPS010000618.1, read on the forward strand.
ATCCTGTGTATACGTCGTCTTTTAATAATGCTTTTATAGCTAAGGATCTGATACGATGTTTAATATAAATCGGGTTTTCATCTTGTGGTGACTTTTTCATTTTTACTTGATTAGCAGTAATTATTATGTGATGTGTCTGAAATCAATACTATTGATTAGTTAATGAATTTAGAATTGGTTATAACTTTGAAATGTATATACTAACCACATAATTGCGTTTCGCACCGCTCCAAAAATTTAAAGCAATTTCGCCAAAATCTTTGTCAAGCTCTGCACCTTTATACTGACGCAATTTGTCTTTTTTGAAGAATGCTGATTCTTTTTGCAAGTCAATATTTCGAGAGAAGTGACTTGTAAGCTTTGATAGAAATGAATGTCTCTCTTCCAACCATTCGAACTCCTTCATTCTGCTAACCTAAAACAAAAGCTAAATGTCAAAATTTTTAAAAGAATTTGCAAGACATTTTGGGTTGAGACTTACGTCCAATGGAAGTTTTAACCTCATACGATGTGCTTCTTCGCACAAGCGATAAAACGGGGTCCAAATTTTAACATATGTGTTTTCAGAATACATATCTTCTTCATGCTCAACGACAAGGCCAGCTTCCAAAAGTAGTCGCTCAAATTTGAAGCGACGTTTTGTATTAGGTAGTAAATCTTTTTCATCTTCATTATTCGAATATTTTAGGATGAAATCGGGAAATGGTTGATCATATAAGATTTTGGCGAACGCGTCAGCTTTGTCGGCATTTGGCTTTTTTTCTGAAAACTTATATATTAATATTTTATTAATTTAATTATGCAAAGGGTTATAAAATCAAATACCGAATTCATTAATCGTTTGCTTGAGAGATTTATGTGGATTGTTCTTGATCCATTCTTGCATTTCGAGAAATACAGTAACATCAGCTCCATCCAGTAATAAATATACTTCGCGCTCTGGATTAATTAATTCTATTCGCTTTATTCCATATTTTTCTACGTAGAAGTCATCATCCGAAGATTTTTCTTTTCTATGTTTGAAATGTCTGTTGGTAAACTCTTTAAAGATTTTCGATCCTTTGGAGCTTTTATTATCGTCGTCCTTTCAAATAATGATAAATTAATGAAAATAATTTAATAATATATAATCTTGTCAATAATTTACCTGCACATCAACAGAAATTTCTACATGATCCCCAGACCCTTGTAAAAGAACATAATTATCTGGTTTCTTTTCTTGATCGGTCATTAAAAAAAAATAATCGTTTTACAAAAAGCTCAGACGACGACTTAAAATTGTTCGTTAACATTAAATGTTTACTTGTACATGTATAAGCAAACCCGCTATAGTCACACTCGCATTTGTCACTATCATATCATATCGATATACATGTACCAATCATAATCGATATACATGTACATGTACATGTATATCGATTATAACTCTCGTTATAGTCACACGATGTGACTATACTATGTGTACTGCGTAACAAACTTTAAGGCTACAGCCAATTATGAAGCTAATACTTATTTAGATGTAAAATCATCCATTTTTATCGTTATTATCGTTATTATCTTAAAATTTTAAATAATAGCGATCGATGTTTTCTACTTTCAATGATGACAGCTATATTGATAGTTAATATTTGACAAGTATACATATCTATGAGTTTTCTCGTAGTTTAAATGATAAAAATTCAAGCTGACTGCAAAGAGTCTTTTTGTTGCTGGTTCAACAAAGGATTCGAATAATCTTCCAAAGCAAAAATGAAGTAAGAACTAATAGAATTTTTCTAAAATTATGGACAATTTTCGGAGAGGATGGTTTTGTTGTTATTTGGTGAAACACAAGGTAACAATAATTACCACTATTAGAACCATCTATGAAAATAAAATAAAATTCACCTTTTTAATTCATTACATCATTAGAATTTGGTGTTCTCGATTCATTAAATCCAAAATTTTACTAACTCTTTTGATTAAGTAATTGAGTTTTCATCAAGTTGAAAATCTAAGATTTACTTACAGGCGGTGAAATAAATATTGAATCACTTTTATTTATTTATATTTTAGATGACTCCTTCCTTTAGCAAAGCAAAAAAATAATTATTTCATTCGAGGGACATAGAGGTGATTAGTTTGCGATATAATTTTTTGGAAATTGATTCCCACCCACTCTTTTATGTTCATTTTTTCTAGTTCACGGAAAATTAGATCCGGATTTATGTTTTCGAAGCCCAGACTTAATTGTCCAAAGTTCCTCGATAGGATTGAAGTCAGAGCTCTGTGGTGGCCATGACAAAAATCTACGTCTGCAATCTTCTTTGTGTCACCCGAGTATTTAATGCCACCTCTTTGTTCAGGTGTGACTTCAATTGAACTTTTCTAAAAAGTGCGTGGGAGCGTGCGGAGTGAGAGATGTGGCACATATATGCGTGTTGAGTAACTGCTGATCATAAAACGATACATGTAAATCCAAATTTGTATAACAAAAATAAATAAATGCCTTCATCGAACTTGACACAATTCGAGGTACTATATGTATATATGAAAGTTTGCATCTTATACGTGTTTGTTTTAAATGCTTTGGATGTGTTATTGTATTTAACCATAATCGTTGGATCGATCTCTTAATAAAAAATTTTTTATTTTGTTTTTTGGTGTTTCGGGAGTTAATATCATTAAAAGTCTTGAACAAATCTATTCTCGTATTCCATTCTTAATTCACATGTATACGTAATTTGAAAATTTTTTTAGTTATAATCATCTTTTTGTTTTCCCTGAAGTATGCCGGTTAATAAAGGATAGAAATATCACAAAAGATAAAGAAATGTAATAAGGAACTGCATTCAACATCTGGTTTCTTCCCAAATAAAAGTTGAAAATTTTTCACACCCACCAATTAAAAATTTTTTCACTATAGTACATGTACATGTAATTGTTCGAAATAGAAATTCTTTGCGTTGCTCAAAATATTCAAATTCTATGTTTGTTTACATACTATATTGGACAATAGAAATCGCGTCCCGTTCGGCTTTAATTTTTATGCATGAATGATTTCCGTGTACATTTATTTTTTTTTGTCAAAGGTGATGTGGCTGTGAGCTGACGAAATCCATTCTCAAAGTTTTGTAAATACTAAATATCGTGATGATCCATAATTTAATTAAGGTTATTAAAAATCATACAAGCTTAGTATCTTAGTCTCTATAAAACGAAGTGATAAAATATATCGATATAAATAATAATTTTAAGATAATTTTAAGATAATTTTAAGATAATTTTAAGATAATTTTGAGTAATGTGTGTATTATATATAAGGATAAATTGAATTTTGAGTAAATGATGAATCTAAAATAATTTTATATTATAGATATATATTACATAATTTTTTAAATATAGAATTATAAAGTAAGAAAATAAGATACGATGCGGAAATTATGTATTAGTCAAATAAGGGACATGAGCTTCCAATATTTCACTAAGACACTGAGAATTATTTGACTTCCCCGTTTCATCTTCCGGATACCTTTCTTGTAGTTCTTGGAATGAATGGTTTTCAAAATTATAGGAAAAGGGCGAAAATTCAAAGAATTCATAATGGTTTTCATCTGCAAAACAGAACGGAGTGTTAAAAATCTGCAAGTTTGGATCAATGAACATTGACGAATTAGGATCAGCTGAGAAACTTGGATCGCAATAAATTGGAAAACTCGTATCACAATCAACTCTCTCATATTCTAATGGTTTGAATTGCGGTGAGTCATCATTCGTATTTGTACTTATATTTTGATATTGATTTGCCTCACTATTTTGAGATGTGTTCGAACACGTTGGTTGAATAGTGTGAGAAGGGATATCTTTCGATGAATCTGAAGTCTCAATAGGAGGGGAAATGTCATCTGTTAAGCCCAAGAAATGGCGTCGCATTTTGATAAGTTCATAATGGACTTTACGAGCGAGTTCCTTGTAAGTTTTTTTTACATTTAAAGGTTCTTTTTGCCATGACTGTGAAACCATCTCGGATATAACTTTTTGTTTAGCATTAAATCCTGAAGCTCGAAGTTCGTTATAAAACGCTAATCTATACAAAATAAAACAATTTGGAGATTTTAACGGTATATTTCCATCTTTTTTGAGTGTGATACATTCCCGAGGATCAAGTTTTGGTGGGAACGGGACATCAATTTTTGGAATTGTGTCAGTCGAAAGGCATAACATCGATTGTGAAATTTTGAACTTAAATTTATTATTCACTTGAGGCATACTGGTCTATCGTGTGAAAATTTTACGCTGATGACAAAGAAGAAATTAATCGCAAAGGTTCAAAGCTTCTTTTTAATTAATTTTTTTTGGACTTTAAAATCCGAATTATGAAATTTGGTTAACAATGGTGATGGCGCAGTTGATCAAGATATAACATTTTTTCTTAGCTTTTTATTATTTTTATACTGCACTAGTATGTATTATCATTAAATATTATATTACATCATATTACACTTGTGTTTGAATTTTTCTCTTGTTGCCGAAAACGTGTTTTCTGTGTAATTTCACTCGCCACTTTGAATCAAACCAAATGTGGTTCACAACATTGTTTTATACATTTTAGGAATATCGATATCTCATCGTTTTACATGTACATGCATACTTGTATCGACATACATGAAGTAATCTTACTTTTCAAGCCAGCCCATTCTGCAGAAAATTTTAAGGTTTATTGGGTTGATATAGCAGAAAATACCTAATTGGGATATCACAAAGGTCTTGGTAATATTATTAGAACAAATGAGATACGTATTTATCGGCCAATATTGCTCATTATTCTTTATTTCGGCCTATTTTAATTACTTGGGAATCATAAAAGTTTGTGCACAAAATCATTTATGGATTTATTCCTGTTCCCCTATTGAAATTATGCATTTAATAATAGAAAACGTGTATTTCTGAGCTGTGAATTTTATTAATTAATGTCGATACGTTACGTAAATATCAATAACTAAAAGGATTAATAGTTGCATTATACATGTATGTATTTTTGTAATCATCTTAACGCATAACTCCCAAATCGGAGAAATTAATCCGCCGAATATTTTATTTAGTATTGATACATGTATATAATATATGAGTTCGCAGGAAGCCATCTTCAATTACGCATTAATAATTTCCACCAACTTGTAAATGTAGAGATATCCGTGTTTTATTAAGATCTTCACGGATTTAAAGTTTATCGTCATTCATGTTTGATCCGAAAGGAAATTATAAGCCTTTTTTTACATGAGAAAAATTTTCTGCAAATCCATCGCTCATTATCTATCTAATATCCATTCATGCTCATCGTCTATGAACCATGTGAAAAAATAATAATTTCTTTTTGAATGTTTAAAATGTATTCGTTAAATGGAACTTAATGTAAATGAAAATAATATTTGATCAAAATGGTAATAAAACAACGATTTAAAATATTTATTATGGAAAATGTCATTATTGCAACATTTTAGTTATAAGTGTGGCAATTTGTAAATATCATTATGCAAATCATACGGAGGATTCTTTCTATATGCTTGTGTGTTTGCCGAATTATAACTTTAATAATTAAATTCTTTATAGCCCAAATTAATCAAATTCTATACTGCCTCTTCCGGAGAAAATAAGTTGTTCGCATCCCTATAATTACTAATTTGAATACAAGATTCGTAAAATTTCTGTCATTGTATTTTGCATTAAAAAAGACATTGTTAAATCAGATAAATTACAAAACATTCCATGCATATATCAAATGATTGATTTTATAAATAGAAGAGATTGGGGGTAAATGTTATCTTTTAATTTCCAATTTTGATAAACTAAGAATAAATGTTAATGAAAAGTGCATTTTAGATAGACAACGATAACGATATTTTAATTTGCTTGTTTATTTTATTTCTAAAATCGCGCATGTATATCGATGCCCACAATGCATTATTTACTTAAAATAGGTTTTATATAACGATAACGAAAATTTTTAATGTTTATCGTTATACATGTACTTCATATACAGTCAACTCTTGGTATAAGAAAGAGTTTACAGACTCCAATTAAAAGATTAATAATAAAAAATTTTTTATATAAGAGACTCTCTATAAAGAAAGATTGTGGTTGCGGTGACTTTCTTACATTTATCGATTACATGATCACTATTTGCATGTAATTTCTCATAATATCTTTAGATATGGAATTCAAAATGTCGGTATATTGGTAATTTAAAGTAGATTGCGTCATTATTTTCACGCAGCTACAACTATATTTTTATAGACGGTGGTAATCAAATGGTATACAGTGGTAAAACCAAAATAACTTAATTTTGGTAATTTTTGATGAATGTGATCCGGTTTTGGCCGGTTATATACTCTGAAAACTCCGATTTTTATTATTTTGATTCTGCTCCGAAATGTGTTCATTTTCGGAGAGTAATACTGAAATACTTAAATTAGATTCAAACATAGAAAATTATCAGGTACTTTCAATTATCGTTATATTCGTAGAAGATTATCCGAAATACACTAATTAGATTCAAATATTATCAGAATACTATTGGAGATATCTGTATAATAAATATTCTGAAAATGTTTACCGTAAAGTCCCGATAATAAGCAACCCCCTACATCATCATTTTTGAGGTCAATTTTTAAGGGGGTTGCTTATTTTCGAGCCCTTTAAATAAACGTAAATATATCGACGACTAATAATCCAAATCGAATGTTCTATAGCTCATCAGATTCGCCTTATTGAGACGATCATTTTGGCAGTTTTTTTCGTTTGAATCTGGTCACTGGTTATCGAAATATTCGGAAAAAATTTACTGCCATATATTAAAAATTACTATCGCAAATAGGGGTTGCTTATTCAACTTTTCTAAGACTTTTGGGTCTGAAGGAGGGGTTGCTTATTTTAGGGGTTGTTTATTATTGGGACTTTACGATAGTTTAGATTCAAAAAATATTATTAATAATTTATAATAAATAATACCTACATTTTAATATTTGCTACAATTAGTAATTTTTCTTTAGGTCTTTTTTTAGTTTATTTATATATATATATATAAATTAAAAAATTGAATTTGTTCATTATTCATGAATTTTTTGTACTGTACTAGTAATGGGTGCCACAACTGTTGCAACACAATGATGCTCTATTTGCCACAATTTTGCAACTCAAAATTGCTAAGGTTGCAACCCAGTAATACTTATTTATCACAATATTGTAACAGTTAAGGAGCTATCTTTAAATTTGAACTTGTAATACTAATATATTGATTAGATCAGCTGAAGATAATTAAGTATTGTCATTCATTCATTATTAATCTTGATTCAATAAGACCTTTTTTTGATTTGAAAATTGATATAAATGAAGTTAATACTAGCTTTTGCAATTTGAATCAAGTAATATAATACACCACTTAGCAGATAAAATAATATCTTGCATATTATTAATTTGTATAGGTTTTTAATAATTTATCTATTGTTTTATATTTGAATTAAAATTAAGCAATCTTTTGTATATAAGTTTCGTTGAGTTTCAATCTACAAAGCATTTTAATATTAAATAAAACAATATATTAAAAATAGAGTATCAAAATCGTAAGATATAAAATATTAACAAGCACTTTGGTTAGGGTTAAGCTAAAATTATATTGCATGTTGAAAATGTACAGCAAAATTTCGCGAAGAACACTTTTTGTTAGAAAATTTCGAGATACATGTACATGTTACTTTCAAAAATAAACGTTTGTTTTGAATTTTCTAACCAATAAGAATCAAAGAGATGAAAAAAGAAAACTGATGCATAAATCTGTCTTGGACTATTAATTAAAAATGTTGGGAAGGCAATTTTACATAGAATGTTGTCCATGATTCATAATGAAAATTCAGAATCAAAATTAATTTGGTCCGGTTTTGAATCGATCCAAACTGGCAATTCACTAATCACTTGGAGGGGTGACAATAATAATACTCTAAAAATTTATTTACTTCAATTTTACAAGATAAATATTAAAAAATTAAAAGTCGAGCTTAAATAGTAAATTTAGAAATTAAAAATGAATATATGAATATATAATTTATATTACTAATAATACTTTAAATTTGTCCGATATTTACTCTAATACATATTTTTCTTTTTTACTTTTTAGTATATAAAGGTTTCTTACAAATTAATTAAATTAATTATAATTTTAATCTATTTGCGAAATATTTGCTATTTAATAAGTTAAATATATTTAAAATAAAAAAATTCTTTTGATATTTTTCTACTTTATTTTGTCAGTGTTTTTTCTTTAATAATAGAATATATATAAATTAACAATTATTGTTATATATTAATATATATATATATATATATATATATATATATATATCTAAGTAAATATAGAGATAAAGAAGTCAATCTAAGAATTAATATAAAAGAAATTTAGTTTTGTGCAATAACTATTATTTTTGCATGTCACAGAATAATTAAATTTATTAATAATTAAAAAATAAAGCTCTATTTGAAGTAAAATTCTTAATATACTAAATATTCTGAAATAAGAATTAAATTAACATTTTTTTGTAATTTAATATTATGAAAAAATTTATTAAAATTTGTTTTTAAAGAGATAAAAAAGTAGTACATAACAATTTTATTAAAATTATAATAGTATAATAAATGATGAGATGTAAATACCATTCTCGATTTTGACATAATCTTCGGCTGATAATAGAAACCATTAGCGGAGCTAGACAAGTAATCATTGAAGGGATCCACAATTAAAATGATATTGAAATGAAGATGCAAAAAAATGATTTAATAGTCAGAAGTCTCAAGATTAGTTTCATAACATGTATAACGTGCGGAACGCAAAAAGAAATTTTGATAGTTTGATTGAAAAGAATCGATCAGGATTTATATTATTATGAAAAGTGAATGAGAATATTTCTAATGAAATTGAGATAGACAGTATTTTTTTGTTGTTCTTATATGCTTCTTAAATCCTCAAACGAATTTTCTATTTCCGTTATAAATTTTCACGTGAACAAATGCTATTATACATCGATTTCGATTTATAAATTGCTCAAATATTGTAAGGCGCTTTTTATGTATCCTTGATAAGTACTCATCTCCCCCTTTTTTTAATAATTTTTATGCAGTAATTACAATGCGCAAAAGAATATCTTATTCATAATGTTGTCACTTACTGTATGTGGTTAATTTATAATTTTCATCACATAACGGAAATTAAATAAAAATAAACATAACAGTAAGAAGACCAACAATTACACCATAAATTGTAGCAATTTCATCAATATACTTTAAAACTTTAATTGCGCTGGCAGCACCAGTTTGAGTGTGCATCGTACTAAAAATAAAAAAAATAGTAAATCATGTTTTTATCAAAAACGTATTACAAAATATAAACTCACGTGGTAGCTGTACGAGTAATGGTAATAGTGGTGGTGCTAGAGGTGGAAGCCATGATAGGAGCAGATGTGGTGGTGGTGGTAGTGATCTCAGTTGTTCCAGTAGGAATTTTATTTGTAGTAGTAGTAAAAAACTGTTCATTATTTAAAAAACAATAAGTTTGATAAGATAAAAAGCGATAGAAATTTTAATTTATGTTACCGTATTCGTTATTTCGTTGTTTGGATTACTTCTGACCAGAGTAACAATAAAAGAACAAAAAAGGAAAAGGATGAAGGAAACTTTAAGAAAGGTTTGGAAATTCATTGTTTTGAATTAAAAGGTATTTAAATTATCTTAGTTATCTGTTTTGTTATATCTTGCGCTAATTAAAGAACAACTAAAGATTCAACTTACTCTCTTTATCTATAAACTTTTTCTTTTCATTTAATAGAATTGAATCTATAGTATTAATAGGCTAAATAGCAAATCTAACTCCTTATCACTCAAATTCTTGTTTATTTGATAAATTAAGACAAAGACAAATATTTCATTTAAAAAACGTAAAATATGCTTCGGGTCCAACAACAGACACCCTAAAGCGTCTAGCCATTTGATAAGATATCTAATAAATATCGATCAAATCATCCGAACAAATCAATCAATGCTGATTAATGCATAGTTTAAGAAAAAGCATTAACTTGATGAAAGTCTATATATAAAGAATTCAAATTGTATTAAACTACTCAAATATTTTAAGTGCAGCTTTATTTAACTTCACATTTTCCATAAGAATCATTTTTTAATCAATCAAATGAATATCACCAATTCGTTCAGCTTTTTTGTTTTCGTGTTCATTTTTTTAATCTCGATTAGCAGCGTAAATTGTCAAATCACCAAAACGGTATTTATTTTGGCACGTGTTTTATGATCACGTGAAAAAAACCATAATTTAAAACCATTTTACAGATTCGAACAACCGTAACCACAACAGTTCCCGGAACAGAAACAGTAACCTCATCGATCTCCGTAACCACCAAAACAAGCACCGTTACGTCTACGACTTCTTCCGGAACTAGAACTACCACAATCACCACTACCGCTACGCCAACCAAGTACTGTATATTTAATAAATATCTAATATTATTACTTTGCTAACTGTTTTTTCTTTATTTAGTTCGATCATGAATATACCCGCAGCTGTTAGACCAACTGCTATTGCTAAAGAGGCAAACTCAGCAAACATGATTAAAACTGTGCATTATTCGCTTAATGGTATAATGGGCATCATCGCTGCGTTCAATATCATATTAGCAGGAATTACTCTTGCTGCGTAATTTTGTTTTTTGCGCTTTTAATTATATTACATTGTATTTAATGACGATGATGACAATCAAATAAACAACTAGAGTTAACGTTAATACATAATGAGATATTCTTTAATGATTTAAAAACCGGTTTTGACTGGTTGTGGACAATCTACATGTATCAGTAATACATACACAAAAAAATACATGTAATTTTCTCTACAAAAACAAATTGCATAACGGTCCACAAACGGTACCGACATTTATCGTTATAGTATAGGAACGAAGATTAAAATAAAATAATGACGGTTGAAATTGTAGAAAATTTTGCCTCTTTATTTAGCTATTCAACTTTTCTTGCAGGAAACACCGTGCAAGCGGCTATTTCTAAATTGAATTGGAATTGTTGTGCTCTGGTTTATTTGATATTTTCGCCACCAATTCATAAATAATCATTTGGCGAGTTCTTGGCTTTTTTGTTTCTTGTCTTTTCTGTGAGTAAATAAGCATGTAATTTTCATTTTTATTGGTTACCGAGTTTAATATCCTTTAGATCTCTTTATATAGTTTTTTTTGAAGGACGCCAAATGTCCAACGGTCGCCATGACACATTAATTCACTTGGTATTATTAAGTTCTTTTTTCTAATCTGAAAAAAGTACTTCTTTTGCAAAGCTTCAGAATTCAAATAAGGTTGAAATCGGTTTAACGTCGTGATCTGTATCAATTATATAGTTAGTCCCTCATTATATTAGTCAATTATCTAATCCCTCACATTTATCTTTCGAAATTTTTTATTATATAACATTATAATTACCAGGAGTTACTTAAGCGGTGCTAAGCTCCTTGACCGGGCGGGTTTTCCATTCTATCTGATATTGAGTGGAGTTGTGCCAGTGGCACAGTATGTTAAGAGCGTGATGCGTGTCATGTTGAAAGTGGCAATGTTCGTAAAAGAAATGCAAACATTCAACTGTGTTTGCACCTTTAATTTATTTAGTAAATTTTGCTCTAGTCATTGGTTATATCAGCACAAGTCAAACTTACACATGCAATAGCAATTTAGTGAGTAGATAATATTTTTTCATGAAATCGTACTAATGCTTTAAAAAAACCCAGTAAAGCACGTTTGATACAGTGGTCGTCATAAATATAACCTGTAAAACAAATTTGATTAAAATCTTTTACAGAATTATTATTGATTATTATTAATTATTACTCAATAAAATTTATTGTAAAAGAATAAGTCAGAGCCAACAAAAATTGAGCTTATATTATTAAAAATAATATTAAGTGATCTATTATTTATTATAGGTGAAAATTATTTATTATATTACAAAGAATATATTTATAAATTTTGATATAATTCTGATATTTGTTTCATTAAATAATCAATAAAGATACAAAATTAGCTATATTTATGATAGTTTTTAGTTTTTTATAATTTAATGATATTTTTAATAAGATAATATACCACTGTGTCTTAAGTAACTTTGTTCTTCATATCAAAAAACATATATTTGAAAATTCTATTCATTTTTTATCATATAATTGATATACAAATTTAAAAATTCTGAATATTTATAATAACTATTATAAATATAGTATCTGTCAAAAGTTTTTATATAGATATCAAAAAATTATAAATTTAAAATCTTATATAATAATAATCTTATAAATAATTAAATAATAAATAAAATTTAACAAAATTAAACAAATTCTTCTTTGACATTAATTATATTATTTATATGCTTTTAATTAACCTAGAAATTTATAGCATTTGAATTGCTTTCATAGTTAATACTGATTATTAATTGGAATTTCTAATATATTTATTATATTTTAGAGATATTTCATTAAATTTAAATTAGAAAATTAAGATTAAATTATATATATTTGTATAAATTAATATTATTAGTATTTATAATATAGTAATTATTATAGGTAATAAGAATTAAAAGTAATACAAATCATATATAGAAAAATTTGACTGTATAAAGTATATATAATCATATATTAATAAGTTTATTTATTAATATAATATAAAATAAACTTGAAAAAAATAATCTTAGTTTTCTCTCCTTTTTTTTATTATAAATAAAAGCAATTTTAATTATTAATTAAACTCAAATCTATTTCTTATGTAAAATATTTCATAATTTTAATTTTTCAAGATTAATATATATTAAAAAGAATTATTACAAATAATAAGTATCCTATCTGTAATAAATTATTATAAAACTTTATTTCAAGATTGAAATATTTATATAATAATATAAACTTAATGTGCTTAAATATTATTTAAAACTTTCAAAAATTATATTTTTACTTTTAAAAAAATATTCTCTAGCTTAAGCAAAATAAGTAAAGAAATATTGTAAAAAAATATAATAAAATTATATTTTAAATATTTGAAATATTATAAATAGAATTTATAAAAATAGAATAAGTATTCTGCAAAAGAGAGTTTCAAAATATCTAGAAAAATTTATATTTGAAGTATATTTTCTATATATAATTAACTTTTATATATTTATTCAAAATATAAATATAATATTTTATCATAAAATTTTAACTAATAATCTATTTAAAAATATAAAATTATGAAAGAATATTAATAAAATAATAATTTAAAATATTAAATTATAAAAATAATATATAGTAATAATTAAAAATAATGACTTAGGAACTAAATTTATTAATAAAATATAGTGAAAATTAAAAATTTCTCTCCATATTAATATTTATAATTTTATTAAGAAATTAATAATTTTTATTTTTATATTAAAATAAAGTTTATCAATTGTAGTTTAATATATATTTTTTTCATATTTTTATAGATTTTTTCTGAAAGAGTT
>CAJVPS010000619.1:0-21712 GCA_910591765.1 Ambispora leptoticha
GAAATCAAAAAAATTATTATTATTATAATTATATATTTTTTATATAAAATAATTAAAATTATATATTAAAAAATATTTTTAAATAGCATATAATTATATCTAAATAATTAAAATTATAAATACTTTACTTTTAAAAAAATTTATATATAGTATGTTCATGTATCTACATTTTGCACTAGATCATATTTTTTAATATACTAATCTTTTTTAACCAGATTATATATTAAATTAATTAATATTAATATATATTAGAATAATAATTATTAATTTAATTAGAAATATATTATTATATATAATAATTTCAAATTAATATAATATTAAGAATAAATTTTTTTTTAATATTATAAAGTATATTTATATATGATATTTTAAGAAATTTGATATTAAAGTAATTTTTAAATTGCAAATATATTCTTTATATTATAAAATATATTTTATAAAATTATTTTCAAAATTATTTATTAAAATTAATTTCATTTTTAATTAATTGTTAAAAATAATTATTTTATAAATTTTAATAAATATAAAAAAATAATAAGATAAAATTTTGTTATATTTAATTAAAAATTTATCAAAATAATATACAATAATTTTTATAATTATAAATTAGAAGATCAATTTGTTATTAATTATTTGTATTTTATAAATTATATAAACTTCTTAACTAAAAGTTAAATTCAAAATTAATCCATGAATATAATTAAGACTTATTCTATCATATTTACAGATTTAATTTTGAATTTGACGCTTAGTTAAGACGTTTATACAATTTATAAATACAATTTATAAATACAAATATTTGATAACTTTAAATATTAAAAACTGATTTTCTGATTTAACAATCATAGAAGCAACTATATATTCTTTATATTATAAATTTATTGTCATAAAATTATTGTTAAATAATCTTTATTTCTACTTAATTATTAAAAATGTCAATTTGTCATTTTGATACCAAATTTCAAATTATTATTAATATGATATTAAGAAACTTGTTCCTGATAGTTAAAGAATATATCTATGAATTTTCATAAATTGAATAATTTCTCTTAGGTATGTAATATAAAATAAAAAACAATTAATAGAGAAGAGACCATTTGTCAGTGGTTTTGTCAAGGAAATTTATATTAAAATTCATTGATGCATTTTCTTGCATTAATTCAAACAGTTAAAAGTTAAAGAGCTTGAAATAGGAACTGTTTCTATCATTACATTTTACGAGCTCTGTATGATGCAGTTTTATTGCAAATTTGAAGGTCAATAGCCGAGCTTGTTTTTGAGCTAACAAAATAAAAATCGAGTCTTATTGCATTCACTCCTTTTTGTCTAGCAATCTAATTAAAGAAAATTGCTGTTTTACAAATATAGAGGTTCAAAAACGAGAACGATAATATTTAACATTATCATACTATTAGTGCAATGTACAAATAAGCTATTAAGAAATTATTGTTTACAGTCGCGACCTTTGATATAAGTCGTTTCGATATAATGGGCTTTCCAAAGTCGAGATTTAATATAATATTTGTTACGTTAACTACTTGCTTTTGATAGCTGTGAATTAAATGGAGAGTTTGTTAAGTAGTGTTTTTTAAATACAGATAAAATTTCTTCCGAAATTTTTTAAAGCTTTCAAATCTTGTGTTTTATTAAAGAGTACATACCGAGAATATCCGAAATTGTATTAAGTTAACGTATTGCGACATTGAACTTTTCTCCTATCAATCACCGTATCTAATATAAAAGAAAATACAATTTATTTTGTAATTATATTTCGCCGTCCCTACTATTTTAATTTATATAAAATAATGAAGTTCAATCCTGAGATAGTTTTTGGCGAAGGATTTCGGAAGTTTCGGATTAAGGTTTCAGTATACGTACGAACGGAAATTAGCAGTTAGTTTCGCCCGAAACATTAATCATCCCAACGATTCAACTTATAAGAATAGACAATAATAGACGCAAAATTTAAGACACCGCGGGAACGCGAGGTACGTACTTTTCTTAATTTAACTTACAATACTTTTGTCCAAAGCTGTACAACAGATTAGATTTAATGAACACTATTAATAGGAAATACAATGACAATGTTCGTTTAACTAATAAACTTGAGGGTGGAATAAATTTTTTCCATTCTTTAGTATTAATGAAAGACTATGCAAAAATGTCATTATACAACAAAGGCAAATTTTCATTATTTATTCTGTGATACATTCTTTTAGTATTACATGGTGAAAATGTCATTATACTACACAAAAGCAAAATTTCCATTATTCGGTGATAGCTTTATATCCTTTTAGGATTACAGGCAAGAGACTATGGTAAAAATGAAATGTTAATATACGACAAAGGCAGATTTTGTGCCAGTCTGACAATATTAATTTAACGCACACGTGAAAGAATAATAAGTTATCGTTTGAAATCTTATTCATGCCTTACTTGTTCAACACCATCTTTACTGCATGTGAAAAACAAAAAATTTCTTTCTCTTATCACTTGGATCATATTGTTTCATTTTTTGGGAACAATTAACAAAATCGATTAAACGGATAACCGACGATGTTTTACTTTGAACTCCAAATTTGTCGGTTTGCTTTTTCTTTTTCAGCGTGTGTGTGTGTGTGTGTGTGTGTGTGTGTATGCGTTTGGTTATTCGTTTTATTTCGGTTCTTACAATGGCACAGTTTGTTTCAATCAAATAACGACAGAAAACGCTGCTGCCACAGTATATGACTAAATTACAAATTCGAAATAAACTAACCGTATTACGTTACAAATCGGATAGTCAATAATTGGTTCCGCAGGGATGATAAAAAATAAAATTCCGTCCATTCTTCCCATTTACGGACATCTAACTTTGTTTTTTTTCGCTGATATCCAGTGAAATGCCCATCGTTGTTGTAAATGAATCAAGAATCAATTAAGCATCCTCAGTCTGTTCTGTACATTCTGCCCCAATTGGGAAATTGGCAAAGATAGAACGTAGGACAAACAATGTGTATTCCCCTTTTTTAAGAGTGCGGAACATACACATTCTAATAACACTGTTACCATTACCGGTTAATAGGGTTAATACATTGACACACAATCACGCACGCATAACAATAAGTAGATATAAATGAAGTTGTTAGGCTTTCTATTATTGATGATTTTGTTCAAACTCATCCTTTCCTTCTTCAAACCTTAAAAAAAATAATAATAATAATTCGTATAAATATTGCTTCATAACTTTTTTTACGCTCTAAAAATTTTCTCACATAATAATAATAATAAACGATGCAAATCTCGCAAGCGAAAAAAATGGTCGACTCTAATGACAACAACATTATTAATAATGACAATCTTCGCAATAATTCAGGCAGCAATGGCAGAACGCACAACAAAAATTCCCGTCTAGAAAAGCCAAAACACAAATGGGAAAAATATTGGCACGAACGTACACTGGTTCGCATCGAAAGTGAAATCATCAAAAAAGGGATTCCGATTCCGCATACATTTTTAACACTCGAAGAACTGCTAGCACCATGCAAGCAGTCCCGCGCACGAAAAACAATTCAGCGACCACAAAACGATTACGTGATTTATCGGAAAGAGGTGTCTGCTGAACTTTCAAACAATTATCCGAATACTCATTTTCAGGATGTGTCAAGAATTGCATCACAACGATGGAACAACGAGGCACAAGAGAAAAGAAATTTTTTCACGATTCTGGCGTTTGTGGGAAATCTTATTCATGCAGACGTGTTTCCGGATTATCAGTACAAGCCAAACTCGAAAAAACGAAATTTGAAAAATAAATCGAGCGAAGAAAAAGAAGAGAAACCTTGGGAAAAAGCTGCTTCAGTGCCTCATTTATGGAATGCTGTTACAACTTCAACAACTGATAACGATAATAGTAACAACAGCAACAATAGCAACAACAACAACAACAATAATAATAATTATAATATTAATGCTAGTAGCAATAATGAGGTTGAAAGTTCTTCGAGCAGTAATTCCGACGAACCATCGGTAAATAATAGTATTAGTAATAAGAATAAAATTAAGAGGCAAACTATTTTAGACTTCAGGGATCCAATTGTATCAGATCCTCGCGCATTCACTCATCAACAGCAACCACAAAAACAGGAGAAAAATGAAGAGCACGGAATTCTCTCTTCGAAATCGTCGCCGTCTTCTTCATCATCATCTTCGTCAACTCGTGCATCAGCTTTTCGCTTAGTAAAGCAAGAATCATCAACGACAACAACATCATCGTTCCTAAGGAAACCACCACCTTCTTTTACACCTTACCCTGTCGTACGAAAAATACCAGTAAAAGTCATTTCTACGTGTGCTTCATCTTCAAACGATATTAAATCACTCAATGAAAATTCGTCAATTACTGCCACTAGTAGTACATCAAGTTCAGCTAGCACGGCTTCGTCATCATCATCATCATCATCATCATCATCATCATCATCATCGTTATCATCAATGAATATTGATGATGTTAATCCGCTTCACGCATTGGCGGATATTGCATTAGCAACGGATATATAAGCTACTAAGGGCTAATAACTCTCGCAATAAAACAATTGTTAAATATCATTATGAATAATATGCTTTTATTGAAAATAAACATTTTTGTTCACCGAAAATCAAAAATAATGTACAAATCGTGGGGGTAAAAGGGAATTGTTTAATCTGATCCAATCAGAATTGAAAATAAAAAAGCTATTACCATTAATGATTTTGTTAGAACCGGTTGTGCGCACCTATTTTTGTCTTTGTTATCACCTTAAAAAGTTTCGTTTTTTATCCGATTCTTCTCCATTTGGTTAGATAGATTATTTATTTATACCTACTATTTTCCGACATAGAACATGTAGTGAATGAATAATCTAACAAAGAATTGATCCGCCCATGTTTCATTTAATCGCTGCTTTTGTCAACAATGACTAATACCAGATAGATTCCCGTTTTGTTTCTCGGTGTATTTCTCAGCGTATTCTGATTCGTTTAAACCTTTTTCCTACGCTACACAACAAATATAATGTCGAAATTTCCTTATGAGGAAACAACAAAGTATTTGCCAAAAAAAATTTTTTTGACGATGCATGTAATTTATTCACACAGGATTACAAAACAAAAGTTCACAAAGATAATTGCCATTAATAGCATATAATAAATGACACAAATGCAGTAACAGGCAAGTTTAATGGTTTTTGTTGACCTAAAAAATTTTTTTTAAGTAATGATAAGGTAAATATTTTGATTTTTCGTTTTCTAATTTGATCTTCCATATTGTCATTGTTATACTACTTTGCGTTATCAACTTTACTATTTGCGAACAACCAATTGCAAACCCCTAGGAAAAATCCCACGGAAGCCATTTACATATGGAAACGGGCTATGAAATCGACCTAAATTAGAATTAGGTATGACTAGGGTTAAAGGATGCTGGGAATAAGAGGGTGACATTACCTCATTTTGGATCACTATAGAACTGAATCACTTCCCTTGCTGAGTTTTTTTTAAAAAACATGATACAGTTTATTATTGTATGTACCTGAGATTTTATACAGACCCCTAGGATATTAACCATACATGCCACTTCCCTAGGATCTAATTTTACATCCTCGCTAACATCTTTCTTTCGATCCACACGCGCAACTACATCACTTGTGTATACTTCTGACATAAAACACTTACTTCACAAGTTCCTCTGCCTTGACACCAGCTGTTTTCTAAATATTGCGCATTACTCGATTGCCGATTCACATTTTCGTCTTCCCATCCATCGACGTCAAATTTCAACGGAAAAGTCTGAGCCAGCCACAGAATGACGATTTGTGACACGCGTTCACAAGGTTGCGGATGTAATGACGCATACGTGCCTGAATGCGCACATGGAATTTTCGCTTTCGAACGAGCACTTGGATCATATGAGACAATGAGCGAACGAACTTTTGGGCGTTTACTTTTCGCAGGACGAAATATCACGTTGAAACGTACGAAAACCCGAATCTAACGATACGAACTCTAATGCCTTAGACTTAACAAATGCCCATTGATCGAGAAGATTGTTTGGAGTCGCACGTGATTATGACGATGACAGCAATGTTTTTTATGAAGAGAAGGGTATTTCTCCATTACGAATTGCATCAATGCTGGACGGCAGTTCACAGCAGAAGCATGAGTAGACGAGGATATAAAGCAGAGCACTCTGTCGCGAATTGTGACTGCTTTAGCGTACGGAGAACAAGGTGATGTGAGGAGAGCTTATTTTGCTGTTTTGCGATTTAACTAATTACAAAGTGCCCGAGTATGAATCGCCTCTTGATGTAGCCTGCAAAAATTTGAAAGAGTCGGACACGGTTCAAGGTTATATACGCATCCACGACAACCGGGAACGATCGGAACAGAAACGAGGGTAAATGAGCGCGACAAGATAATCTACTATAAGCAAACGAAATTGAAGGTAAGAAAATGTATTAATTATTGCCAGTGTCTACTTCGAATCACTTCTAGTTTTTTATTTTGCATTTGTATAAATTATACCTTTTCACCTTTTCTCTTTCTTGCTATTGTCAAGCTTGTGATAATTAGTGCTTCATTGGGTATACCAATTCTGTTTCGTTTTCCATTTTGTATTTTGCTGTTCTCTGAGTAAATAAAACACGATGATATTCCATCACTTGAAATCCGTAAACAAAAGAAGTTTTTCAATGATGATCATAAGCGTTTTTTCAGCTAAAGGCAAAAAGAATTTATAGTCATTTCTTCGGGATAAAGGTAGTTTGTCAATACGCGATTCTCAAAAACCGTATTCCATATAGAGTGAAGAACAAGTGCTTGCGAGGATCGCCGTTGGCGTGAATTTGTTACGTGTAAGACATTATATCTGAAGGACCTTGTGACTACTACAATTATAAAATGGTGGATTGAGTGAATTTGCGTAGGAACCGCGCGCAATTAATTAATAATTAATTCATGGCTAGATACATACAATGCAAATTAATTGATTCAATTCTTGTCATTACGCTATCATTTCCCCCATTTTGTACCCGAGAAAATGCCATTAATACATTCCTTTCACGCGTTTAAAGTATTGTTGTTTGCTGATAGCACAACATTTTTGAAAGTAAATATTTGAGTCCCCCTGGAAAAACTAAAGCAGAGAATACGCCTCCGCCATCATTCTTCATTTCCAAATGAAGAAAAGAAAACGCATTGAATGAATGGGCTTTTAGTAAAACATCAATAGTACATGTAAATGCTTATCGTCAGATAAGCATTTTTTTAATGATCACTCGATAGTTTATGTATTTGAATTCATGAAACATTAAAGAGAGTTGTAATACATGCATTTTTTTCCAATTCGACAATAAAAATAGAGCTACGTGTTTGGAAAACTCATAATAATATTATTAATTTCTTTTTATTATGGTGGTGGCAAGACTATTTATTTGTTATTCTGCAAATGCAATAATAGGTATTATCGTTATTAAAAAATCATTCAATCTGACCATTTTATCTTAGTCATTGATGGCTATGACTGGACTGGTGACATTATCATCCGGCTTACAACAAGTTCAAAAATTCCAAATTCTACGTATGAAAGCCATAGAATTTGATAAATGAGTTAGAGTGATTTTCGCTATTAAGCTTTAATATCAGGTATAATTAAAAATGCTTAGGTTTTTTGTTTATGATGTAATATAGGTTTAAGCCGAGCCGAGCCGAGCCGAAGCCGATTAAAAACTTGTGATAGTGGTGGAAATTTAGGCCGAGAATTGGAGACTCGTGGTGGTAAATAAACAAATGTTTGGGCAGCACATGTAAAATTCTTTGAAATAAACAAGAAAAAAAAAGAGGCGCTTTCAAAATTCACGCGTAGGAAGCGTGCCTTTGTCCATTCGGCACAATTTATGATCGGCCGTTTTGATTCATATAGCATGTGTTCGCCATACAGAATTAATCTATTGGCCGATCCTAGTCTCATTCGTTTGACAAAATATACATGCATTCAAACACAAATTATTAATACCACGACCATGTAGCAATAACAATAATAATACGTTAATACATGTACATGTATTAAGGAAAATTTATAATTTTTACTAGCTTAACGCACATAATATACTCAACATGCCATGCTCGCTTTTTTTTTCGACACGCACGCATACATGTATATAGGAATATAACCGCTACGGGTACCACATATCCGATAATGGAAACCCTGTTTTAAAGAACACAGAATTGAGGAAAAGCGATTCATAGATGAATCCATAAATCCCATACTATAAAGTAAACCCCCACGAGAGAGGGGATGGTTTGACATGAGGTGTAAAACAGATTACCATATTCCTTGTTATGTCGAAATGGTGGTGGTGGATTGAATCAATAGAAAAAAAAGAAGAGGAATCCAAAACAAGCATTGGTTTTAGCACGCGAAAACATTCAAACTATACGATTTATTGGATGTGCGACGCACTAGGTGCCAGTTGTGGTTCTTTTTTCTTTATTCGGTCCTTTTTTTTAAAACAAAGAATTGTTAATAATCCATCATAATGCGTACAAATTAAATTTTTTTATTGCGTTTCAAAAAATCTGACCAACTTTTGTCACTACTTTAGTATGTCAATGTCACCCACTACAGGCATGTATTACCGTTACGATGTATGTGAAATTAGCCATAGTAATAATTCTCGTATACATGGTGGTGTATACAATGTACAGATTTTCCGAAAGGAGTATAGATTTCTAATAAAATTTCGTATGATTTCAATTCCAAATGGTAACTCTCAGCCAATAAATCCCAATTGACCCGAGATGTCACTAAACATTTGTTTCAAAAAAGAACAAAAGAAAAAATTATCTGATTGATATTGGCAAAATTTTAGGAGTTAAGGGGTGGGTGAAAAAAAATAATAAATGAAAATGGAGGATAAAGGGGGAATAGTGGGGGGAGACGAAAAAAAAAGAACCCGCGAAACAACAGATGCACAAGAGAAATCAAGGAAAAAACTGATGATAATAGACCGATTTTAATTATTATACACACGAACATCAACAACACACGAGTGTGGGCGCGGCACATTTTATCCATCATCTCTATCCCAGAATGGAAATCATTATATTATCGTAACGTATAATATTAACGAATGATAATACGAACATTGGTAACGAAAAAAATGATAATGATAATGAACTGCACCAATCAATCGACATTTCGAATATTAATCTGCTAACAGCAGAACATAATTGCGGATCACAAATATTCCGAAAGAGAATTGATGTAATACCCACTCTCGCAGCATTCGCAGCAAATAGACATCATAAACAAAAATTTCAATCCTGAAATGGTAATATTTGTTGTTTGTGAGCGCACAACAAATCCTAGACTTTCGATTTTCGGTGTCTAACGCTAACGACGATCAATACTCATACCCGATTGACCCAATCTTTTCCGTATTAGTACTCTATTACGCTTAAAATAACATATACAGTATTAAAAATAAGATAAATTGTTGTGTATCAATCAATTTTTTTTACCGCTGTTCTATGAATAAAAAACTTTTGTTATATAAAGGTTGAATCAACGAAGGGGTTTGGTCATTAGCTCATCATCATTCAATCCATCTAATACTAAATATATTTCAATATATCTTTAATTTATTATTACGACAAATCAATCAAACAAAGTAAAATAAAAATAAAAAAAAATATAAAGGCTTCTGTCAGTCCATCTCTTTCCTAGAAAGAAAAAAATTGCCTAAGAAAAAAAAAATATAAACCATTGTTTTTTTTATATTAGTGTAAATCAAAAGAAAGATGGCCTCAATTTGTCAGAAAGGAATTACTTTACCTCCCTTTTCTTCCATCGCAAATGAAGCATTAGCCGCGTCTAATATAACTACGAGAATTCCAAGAAAATTACCACAACAACCGGGACAATTTAAATTCATTATGTATCAAGCAGAAATACCGGCGTCATCATCTTCAGCTACTACTTCAATGCAGGGCAGAAATAAAAAGGTGGCTGCTGAGATAAAGACGAAAGCGAGATCAAAGATTTCTCCAAACACATCACCGAAAAATTCTAAAGTTAAGAAAAATTCACGAAAATCCCCATTATCATCTTCGGTTGCTTCGGCTTCTTTGTCATCATCATCATCATCATCAACATCATCAAAAAAATTATCCACTTGTAAGATGCAACACTTTCTTCCTGAGGCTTTACAACGAACAGTTATACCAAACTCGCATCATATACCACCGCCAAAACATATTAGTAATACTATAGCTAACAATCATAACATTAGCAACAATACTTATATAAATCCGCATTTTAAATATTCACGATCAAAAATAGAGAGAAACAATTCTTTTTATCGACCAACTACAATAGCAGAATACGTGGATCCCTTAAGAAATTATTGGCAATACACCAATTATCATCCAGAGACAATAAATGCTAATTGCATGCATCAAGAAACTACAAAAACATTGCTTTACTCGCAGAGCTCAGCTCTCTCAGAGTTTCAAAGATCGCACAATTTTGCACCCAGTCGAACTAATTCTTTTTCTTCTTCCTCTTCTTCCTCCTCCGCTCGATCACAACCCCGATCGAGTTCACCTAAACCCATCGAATTTCAACTTTTCGACGATTAAATTATTTATTTCACCATATATCAATCATATTATTAATGTTAATATTTTTTATGTATTTATTTATTTTTATTGTACAAAGACATTATAGGGGTGGTTAAACACTTTATCATTATTTCAACGAGTGAATTAAAACAAGACTTTTTATATTCTCAATTAATATAAATTTTTTTAAGTGCAAAGAATTCATTATTTTTTTTTATCTCTATTAAGACAGCAAGCAGGATAAGAAAACATTCAAAAGTAAATAAAGACAACCAAAATAAAGTCAAAATCTTTATCACATTTGCAAATTCCTTTGTTGATTCAATTCTCTTTTTGCTTCATACATGACAAATCTGAGGTGTTATTATTATTAATTAATGTGGAAAATTAATTATTGCGACATGCATTGTTGAAATTATTTGAATCAGTTGTGGTGGGCGAAATTTTAAATTTTTTGTGCAAAGAAATCACACATTAAATGCATCATTAATATGCATATTAGTTTATATGCTTTATTGAAAAAATTATCGTTATGCATTTAAAATAATATTAAAAAAGGATTAGGGATTCAGGGTAAATAAGTCTTGGTAAATAATTAAAAAAAATAATAGCAAATAATTATAATTTACACTACTAATCTAGTAATAAAATTCTCTTTACAAATTAAAAATGTACAATTAATTAGCATATTCAACTCGTTGTCGACCGTTCTTGGAACCACAGTTCCTTTGAAATTGGGTTCCAGACCAGACTTTTATTTCGTGCAAGTATCATGCAATTTCGTTTTTGTTTTCGGTCCATTGTTTCTTTTTTCGTTGAGAAGTCTCGCTGCTCTTTGAACAGTTTTAGTCGATGATTATGTTCTCGAGGATTTAACAGAACTTGTCGTAAATTATCGTTACTTTGCTCCAGATTTTCGGTTTTCTATCAAAGAATTCAATTAGTTTATTATGGGAGGCATTCGCTAATCACGAAATAAAATTAAAGGTGTTATTTACCCTTGAAATCTCCTCATATGATCCGTACTTGTATGAATAGCCACTTCTTTCCTTCGCCGTCAAGTAACTTCCGTCAGAATGACTTATAGAGTTCAGATTATCGGAGTTAGCACGATAGTTATTGCGGTAATTTTTATGATTATAGTTATGGTCGTCCCCAAGATTTTTTTCTCTTATTTTAGAGCTCAAATTTCCTGAAGAATTCTTTTTTTCGTCTTCGATGGCAACTCCAAATCGAGTGAATGACAGCAACTTTATCGATATTTGATTACAATGGTTGCTCGTGAAATGATCTAAAATGTTTCCAATATTCTCTGATCCGTAAGTACATGCTGGCCAAGGGCATGGGTGCGAAATTATATCAAATGAGTTGGTCATTATGGCGCGCTTAGTGAGCAGTGAACAGTCTCTGAGGGAATAATAATCGTGTTGACTCTGTGTTTCTTGACTGTCCAGACAGTATTCTCAAAAGAGTGTTGTTTTAATTAGGGTTGTTTTGTTTGATTTGATAATAGTTAATTTTAGTAATGGTGGTGGTATGGATTGTTTGTTGGTTAATAATCTAACGTAATGGTTTTTTTTGGGTTTATTTTCTGAAACGTCTCGTGATATAATTATTATTGTTATTCGTATTTTCTTGATTCACAGAATCATAGAAAGAAAAACATATGGGTTCATTACCACTATTTACTTCTAACTAACAGTTCGCTCTTACGTTCACAAACACATCAATTAATAGTGGCAATTATTTAAACATAATCAGTGCATAATAAAGTACGTATATAAGCCATCAACAGAAACAAACAATTCTAAAAATACATAAGGATAATATCCGAACGGACGATATTTGAAAGAATGCATATCATTACCGTAAATAACATAAAGAATACACGCGCGCGTATGTATGTGTGTGACTTGAATAAAATTTATCTCCCTTTGTTTCGAATTAAATGCATTTATCATATTATGTATTATTGTGTTTTATTTTTGTTGCCCTTTTAATATTATGACATTAATATTAACATGTCTATGCATGCTGGTTGTGTAACTTTATTAACAACGATACGATAAAGAATTTCTCTGACGCTGAGACTAAATTCCAATTCTGACAATATAAATACGTTACATGTATTATACGTAGCGTACGATTGTCAATTGTTCCTTTGATGATACGAATCAGGTAAGTATCGTTTCAGCTCCATCTTGGCGCATATTTTATAATAATGGAAAACCTAGTACGAGTATTAAAAATAACATATGTCACAAGCTTAGTGAACCTTGTTTAGATATATAATGTTTTTTACATAGGTTAAATTCTTTTTTAATTCTGAAACTAGAGATCCTGAACTTCGATCATGATAATGTTTTTTTGTTATGTAGTATTGCAGCGGAAGGGATTTTTCCTTAGTGTTGATTTTCCAAGCAATCACTTAACTGAATTACATAAGTAAACAAAATTTTTTACCGACGAATAAAAATTTTTATTGAGACAAAGAATAACGAGGCTAACACATGACTTTATTACTATATGTTATTTAAAAAGTATTCTTAAATGTTTTATACGCGTTAATATTAGCGCGTAGAATCTTATAGGGTTTGTTCACTTATTTGACAACCAATCATCTAATCAAAAAGAATAAAAGCGAGGTGAATTAAAGTAAGAATAAATGAATACGTTGAAGAAATAAATCATTGATATCGTAAATTGATAATTATATCTTAGAAATAACCGGCCACATTCAGAAAAGGGTGTTTTTGAAGCTTTCGAATAGATCAATAAAAAAATTATTGAAATACGAGAGAGTTAAACGAAGATAATATATACGATTTCTATTGATCAATTAAGATCGAAAAGCAAAACTTTCGTTCATTGTACGTAATCTCAACTACGTTGCTGCGATAGCTTTTTGTAAATTGTTGTTGTTTCGCGTTAATCGCAAGATTTTGACGCATCTAAAGTTTATCAATCTGATAAATAGATCTTGGATTTTTTTGGAATCACAAGAATCGTTGAACAGTTCAAACTTATATTTAGAACGCAAAGTCGATCTAACTTGACGAAAGACTTGATAAAGTATTTTCATTAGCGTGGGGACGGACAATTGTTTGCATTTTGTTTGATTAAGGACCAATATTAATCATCTTGTCCTTAAAGAGCAATTAACCTTGAAAAAAGCCGGGCTAAACTTGTTGTGTCCGCGCCCAAAGTTTTTATCATTCATAACAAGCGAATTATATAAACTTTTTATTGATATTAACTAATGGAATTCGGTGTAGATAAAACTTTAACTCGGTCTTACCAAACTTCCATCAGTCTTTTTAATAACACTCGCTTTCCTCATTTAATTTACCAAACAAGTATCATTTCATAATAAAATTAAAACAATCTGGCTTAAGAATCGATTTCATTGTTTTGTCTACATTAACTTTTTTTTACTGTTTGCACAATTAGTATGAAGGATTGATTGAAATCCAATACCACAAACGTTATTTGTTATAATAGGAGTTAATAACACGTACATGATGCTTTCCGTGCTTCATATAAGTTTGGATTAGTTTAATCAGTAAAATTTGCACCAATAAAGAAGTGGGCTGTGATTTTCGTTCAACATTTAAACGTGATGGCGAAATGGAGATATTTCCAATTATGGAAGAAAAGCCCGGAAATTGAATGAATTTTAATTGTTTTACATGCCGATAAGTTTAATTGGATTAATATAACTTTGATTTTTGGCTAAAGTGTTAACACTATTTTTATAACAAGTTTTTTTGAGCTAATCTTTTTTAAACACAACCCGTTTGATGCTTCAAGCAGTCCAAAATCCGCCAAAGGATGTCCAAATTCCCGTTAAATCCAATAAATTTTTACGAATCCACTACGTGTATTTAACGTTAGAATATCTTTAGGTGTTCAACGTCACAACAAATTTTTTGTCAACATGATCATGAACATGAATTGCTGACCTCTAACCCCGTGTTTGCAACCTATTTATCAACACCTGTTAACAGAAGTGACAGAAAATTTTAAAATCTATTACATTTTTAACTGTTCAATTAAAACTATATAAGATCAAATTACTGAATATTTCGACCTGAAATATTCAATGTTTTATAGTGTCCCAAAAAAATAAATAATTAAATTTTGATTAAAAAATCTGTTTATACCATATAATTTCTATTACTATTTTCTATAAACGCTTGCTTATGTTATTATATACATGCATCTTTAAATTGCAGTGGACGCTCATTGCAATAATATTTGTTATGGTAATGCTACTAATCCTTAGTGGTAATTAAAACTTTTAATCTTAATATTAATAAATTTGAAAATAATCATGTATTTGATTATTATATGATGAATAACGATAATGTGAACTACTAATTTTCTAAATTTTTAAAAATATAAAATTATTCTATTTTTGTTGCATCACTTTGCTCTTTTTCAATATAATTTCTATCTACCTATCTTTTATAACTACAAATTCCTTTTTTTGATATACTAGACAAAACTAAATCCATATATAGTTATCCTGTATTTTTAATTCTCTTTTTTTCGCATAGATTAAAATTTAAATTAATAAAAATTGATACTAAGCTTATTATAATTTCTCATAGTTCATTTATTTATCCAAAATGACATTCAAAAGATCTCATAGAGAATAAACAACTCTATAAAAATTTATATTTGGATAACTATCAAATATTAATAAATTACTATTTATTGAATTTGTAATCTAGTTAATGCTTAACTTGTTAATTTTTATAATTATCAGAATTTATTAGTATATTAAAAAATACACAACATTCGATTTATAATTATATAAAAATATAATTGTAAATATTGAATTATTGTATAATTATTATTAATATTAAATATTAAGTGATTTATTTCTAATTAAATCATAAATTTTTACAAAAATCTTAACTATTTTTTGAAATTTGAAATTAAAAAAAATTTTATAAATAAATAATTGTTATTTAAAATATATAAAATAAAATATAAACTTAATAATTAGAAAGTAATATCTCTTATGAATTTGAATTTCAGTTCAAAAAATTTTTTAGATTATAAGAAATTTTTAGAAAAATTCTGATAAAGATATAATAAATTTTAATTTATAATAACGAAAACTATAATTAAAATTATTTAATTTTAATATATAAGTTACATAATAAAATTTTTCTAATTGTTTTTTAAAGTTAATTTTTTAATAAAAAATTAATTAAAAAATAATACTAATATTATTTAATAAATAATTTAAATAATTTTAAGTAAGTAATCTTTTTTAATAAATATTAAAAAATATATTATATTTTTTAAATAATTTTTTATTAAATTAAAATATCTAAAAAATTAAGTTTTTTTATTAATTATAAATATAAAAATAATTAATTTTTAATTTTCATTATATTTATCAATAAATTTAATATAAAATTAGTAATAAAAAACTTAATTTCTTAGATTTATTATAATTTATAAAAAATTATTTAACTTTTTATATATATTTATTAATATTATCATAGTAACATAAATTTCTTTAATTTCATAATTTTTTGAACTTGGAAGATTTAGCCAATCAATTAATCTTTAAACAAAATATGATTTTGAATAATATAATTAGTGTATCAGTTATGGATTCAATCACAAATTAATAATATTTTTGTAATGTTTCTGCAATATTTTAGTAACACTTCAAGATCATGAATGAAGAATTAGCCCTGAAATCAATAACAATTCACATATGATTCAATAACAGTTCAGAAATACTTTAGAAATGATTCAGTTTATTTTTATCTTTTATCTTTTCTTTTTAGAACATATATCTTATCTTTTTATTTTATTTTGTTATTTGTATTATCTTATAACTTACCATATATATCTTATCTTTTATTTTTACTTGTTCATTTATTGATTCTTTATCTTAAAGTTTGTAATTATAATCTAGAGTAGTAAATAAGTTTAGATAAAAACTTGTAAAGTCTCAAAGATATATAAATATCTCTGCTCTAAGACTTGAAATAAATGTACTTGAATAGTAATAATTTAATTATTCTTAATAATACTTGATTTATACTTATCTTATAATTTTCCTTTGATTTTTGCCTTGATATCCTGCTTTTATTTACCTCTTCTATTATAATAGATTATATTCTGGTTATTTACAAGTTTTTTTTATCTGAAAAACTTAGATAGTGGATGCTCTTTACTTAAAATAAGCTGAGTATATTTTATTTGATTTAGAAGATTCTTGTAAGCTTTTTTACATATAAAAACTTAGTTTAGTATTTATTACTTTAGTTTTTGTATTTGTTATATTTGGTATTTGTTGTCTTGATTATAAGTATTTATTATTTTAGTTTTGATATCCACTTCTAGTTTAGTATTTGTGATCATAACTTTGTTTTTAGATTTTTATTTTATTTTACTTTTATCTTGTATTGATATAATACTTATAAGTATTGGCACTAGAAAATTTTTAGAATAATAATAATCTTCTTTATCTTTATAAATAATTCAGTCTTTATTCTCAAAATTTATTATAAACTATATTCATGATAAAACCTATCTTTCAGAGTATAGTTTGTAATATTTGGTATTCTTTCTGTAGATCTCACCCACTTAGAGATCCCATTCAATTTATTTTTATTATTTTTATTTTTATTTATTTTATTATTTTAAAAATTAGCTATCCTTGAAGTATTAGTTACCTAAATAATTTATTAGTTTATGAATATATATTATTCTTTTATTAGACTTCTAATTGATCTATATCTTAGTAAATATAACAAAAAAAATCCTTGGAAATTCTCATCTCATATTGAATCATACAATTACTGCTCTTATTATTTTTCTGCAAATAAAAATTCAAATAGAAGATTTGTAAATTTTCTTATCTGGATCTAAGATTATTATGTGATTTCTCATAACAGACTCTCACAGAAACTCTTTGATAATATAGTTCAGCAAAATCATATATCTAATTAACTTTGAAGAGAAATTGTCAAGTTATTAAACATCTTTGTATTTGAAAGTAGAATTACAGTTAAATAATAAATCTACCTAGTCAATAATATTCTTCTTATTCTTGAAGTAATAGATAACTTTGAAACTCTTTCAACTAATTAATTCACAGAATTAAAATATGAAAGTAGTAGTTTAGAAGATCCTGAAAAGCCAACAGTTATAATTAAACAAATCTAATCTCAAAAGTTCCAATCTAAAAGAGAAATAAATATATCAGATAGAATGAATAGTCTTATCTAAGCTCTTGAAGAATTAACTTGATCTATAAAGATTCAGAAAATAGAAAAAATCCTTATTTTAATTCATAAATTTAAGAATAATAATTAAAATTTAATTGAATAGTTATATGACTTTGAAGTAGCTATAAAAGTTAATAGAATTATCAATAACAGAAAAATTGAGATAGTAAGAGAATATCTAGAGAGATCAGCTACTACCTGGTTTGACCAATGATCTATAAGTGACATTCTCAAATGAATAGACAACTGAAAATTATAATAAATATGATTTCTCTTACCAATTTATTCTTAAATTTCATTTGTTTCATAAGATGCAATAATAGTAGGATGAATTGAAATTTCTAAAACAAACTAGATCTGTATAAGAATATGTAAATTAATTTATAAAATTAGAAAGTAAAGTAAATCCCAAACAAGCCTATTTAGAATAATATAAGATTTGAATTTTCAAGAAAAATCTCAAATCTGAAATTCAAAAATAGATTAATTTGAATACTAAAGATACTATAAAAAGTATAATTAAGATTGCTAAAAATGTGAAAGAAGCTGATTTAAATCACTCAAAAAAACTTATCACCAAATTCAAGCTCAACCAATTGATGAATAGAGTACTCTAGTTAAGATCTTGCAAGATTTAATCAGTAAGTTAAATTATATAAAATCTGGTAAAAGATATAATAATTAGAATAATAATAATAATCAGTAACAAAATCAGTCAAACAATAGATTCACTATTACTTGTTACAGTTATGAAAGAAAAGAATATATCAGTAGAGTTTGTTCAAATAACTTCCTATCTGTAAATTAATAATCCAATAATCAAAATATCTCACAAAATTGAAATAATCAAAATCAGAATAATAACAATAATAATTATAATTAGCAAAATCAGAATATTCAAAATAATAATCAATAATCCAACAATTTTTCAAAATCTGGATATTACTTCTCTTTTTGTCCAAATTCAAAACTTAATAGCTACTTTACAAGCAACTGCTAGTAATTCTTCAAGTAATATATCTATCTAATCTAGTTTCTTATTACCAATAACTCATAATTATTTAGCTGGAAAAAGAAAATGCTAAAGAATTATTAAAGAAGAGAAAGAAAGTGAAAAAAATGAAGTTATCCAACTCTTACCAAAAGTACCTGAAGAAGACAAGACCAATTTAGAAAAGAAGAAATAAAAAAAAGGAAGAGTTCATCTTCTAATTCTTGCAAAGAAAGCAGAAACTTATAATATACTCAAAAATTTGATATCACAGAAAGCTAATATTATTATAGTCCAGCTTATCAAAATATTATCTGAATAGAAAATTTAAATATCAAAAGAAATAAGAAAGAAATCACAGAAAAAACTTAAATAAAAAATAATATTCACTCAAAAAATTAAAATAACCTCAGCCTAATATGAAGCCAAAGTTAGAAAAATCTTTGTAAACTTAATTATTGATACTGGAGTATCAGAATATATTATCAACCATGAATTTTTTAAATAACTTAGAATGAAGATTCAATAAAAATCAAATATCTTCATGTCTAATATCAATGGATATTCTAAATAATCACTAGGAGTAATAGATAACTTTTTTATCATTATTGATAGAATCATAATTCTAACAGAAGTGAATATTACTGAAGCTTGAATCTATAGTCTTGTAGTAAGAATAAACTGGTTAAATAAGATTAATACTAAAATCAACCTCAAGAAAAATATAATGACATTTGACTGGAATGAAAAAAAAAGAGTGTCAATTAAATTTATTCATAAGTAATGAAATGCTCAACCTAAAGATAGTAATGATGACTCTGAAATATTTTCAAGTGAAACTACTGATGATGAGTTTGAAATTAAAGATCAAGACTTAAAAGATCATGATTTTCTTTGTTGAATATCTGATAAGTTCTGAACTTAAATTCATATATCACCTAGATGATTCAATAATATAGACTTTGAAAAAGTTTCTTATATAATAATAAACTCAATTTCTAAAGTTAGAAATATTAAAATCTTTAAAGAAGAAATACAAGTAAAGAATATAACTCTCATCTGGAAAGAATACTTAAAATTAAAAAGAAAATTTCAGCAAACTCATTATCAAAGTTCTCAATAGGCCTTTGACTAGAAAGGATCTGTACTAAATGTTGATATTATTATAAATTATCAAAATTCAAACATAAATATTTTTAATATTTTGATAATTTAGTTATCTGAATTAATGTTAAAATAAATATTCTAAATAATCTATCAATAATTTTATCTCAAAATGAAACTAAAGAATGATGATTAGAAGTAGAACATATCAGAAAATCAAAAAAAATATCAATTACAGAAGAAAGATTCTTTTCTAAAAATAAAGCTTTATGAAAATTAAAATTAGAAGAAAAAATAACTAAATATTCATATTGTAAGTACTTTGTGAATAGTAAAACTATTTTAGAGGCTAGAGATAGAAACAAATCTAAAAAGAAATACTATTCTGATTACTTTATCCAATAGCAACTTAATTTATCTATTTGTAATTACTATAGATTTCAAGATGAAGCTAGATACTTTCTAGAAGTTATCTAGAGATATAATGAAGTCAAATATTTTTGCAATTATATTGAGCAATGCATATACATATTTAATCATGATGATTGATAAAAAAATAATAGTACTATTAGAAAATTAAGAAGTAATAATAATCTATTAAATATCTATCAATAATGTAATGAAATTAGAAAAGTAATACTTACCTTTTATATTATTAAGTATGATAAAGAAGAAGAAATATAATATATTATCTATAATAATTCTGAAGAAGCATCAGCTCAAGAAATCTTCCTGGTTATCTATTAATAATTATCTCCCTTCTGAAGAAAATAACTAGCCTAATTGAAATATATCAATATCAAACTCTATAATGAATATTTAATTTCTTGTGATTCAGATACTTATAATAATTATATATAATCTGAACAGATTAAAGAACTACTGGAAGAAAAACATCCAGATCTAGAAAAAGAAGAAAAAGTTAAAGATAGTGATTATGATTCAATTAAAAAAATCTTAAATAAATATTATATAGTGTTTGAAAACTATGAAGATAAAGTAGAAAAAGAAAAATAACTCAAAGAATAATCAATAAATTTAATGTTCAAAATTTCTAATGATAAAGATAAATATCAGAAAATTTTTTGAAATAATTTGTATTGATTTTTATCATTAGTTATATATTAATATATATTAGAATTATTGATATATATTGAAACAGATATTTGATATATCAATATATATTAGAATTATTGATATATATTATTTAATAAAATATATCATTAAATATTATTATTTAACAAAGTATATTATTAAATATTATTATTTTATGATATATATTATTAAATATTATTATTTTATGATATATATTGTTAAATATTATTATTTAATGATGAATATTATTAAATATTATTATTTTATGATATATATTATTAAATATTATTATTTAATGATATAGATCATTAAATATCATTATTTAATAGTGTAAATTTATTAAATATCATTATTTAATAATATAGATTATTAAATATTATTATTATTATTTAATGATATAGATTATTAAATATTATTATTTAATAGTATAAATTTGTTAAATATCATCATTTAATAATATAAATCATTAAATATTATTATTTAATAATGTAAATTTATTAAATATCATCATTTAATAATATAGATTATTAAATATCATTATTTAAATGGTATAAATTTGTTAAATTAACTTATTTCATTAAATATCATTATTTAATGATTTTTATTATTAAATTCAGAATTC
>CAJVPS010000620.1:0-21710 GCA_910591765.1 Ambispora leptoticha
TGATTGGTAATGAATAAAATTGTACAACTGGAAAAATCATGTGATTATTTTTATAAAACTGTTATAATACTTCAACAAAAAAATTCATACAGTACAGTACAAAGCTTTATTCTATGAACCGTTTAAACTGGAAACTTATAAAGAAGCTACTAAAAATAGGATTTCCTTTTTGTTTCTAACCAATTGTATTAAGACAATGCTTATAATATTGTAATACCATATGGCGGTTTATGCATGGCATGCGTATATATGCGTATATTTATCGAAATATTTAAACGTTAATGTGCCATATACATGTAGTATCAATTGTTTCTTTACAATTCAAATGAGTTTATTTCGTTATAAAGAGAGAATTCTTATATAAAAAGGCAAGATGACTGCGAAAAATCCCGTTGTAGGTAGAAACGCTTGCACTTTTTGAATTTTATAGTAGCGCTTTGACCGGATCGATGCACTGAAATTTATTAATTTTGTATTACATAGCGGAATATGAAAACAATAGGTGTTACTTATACGATCTCTCGTCAAAAAAAATAATTAGAATTAATAACTAACTAAAAATAGTGTTTCATTTATTGTTTTCTAACCAATGGTTGATATTTCGTGAGAAATTGTCGAAATACATCGCTATATATACTACACGAAAAAAAAATAATGGCGTATCGGTATAGAATATATGCATATATTCTATATGCATCGTCATGCATATTATTCGAAGCGTTTTTAAAGATTTTCCTTTTGTATAATATATTATTATAGTTTTCGCAAAAAAAGGAGGTTTTACATATGCATATTACGAATTCTCATGATTCAAACGAATTTGTTTTCGCTATTATAAAAAGGAAGCAATTTGCGATATCTGACTGCTCTGTCGCTCAGACAATAAAAATTTATCAACAAAAATGAATCATCAACAACAAAATGCGCTCCAGCGTCCTCAACCATTACACGCAAATATGGTGCAAATCATTATATATGGGACTGATGATACTTTCAATACGTTCTCGAATCAACATCAACATCAAGATCAAGATCAAGCTCGAAATCAAAATCAAAACCCAACTCAAAATCAAACCCAAAGAATACTCCTAGAAACCTATTCTCTTTAAAATAAGCGCTTAGTTTAGATGTTTCTGTTCTTGTCCCGCTCTGTTCTTTTCGATTCGGCAATTAATTTTCCTATTCGCTAGACTCGTTTAATATTTATTTCCATAAAAATTCGCGATTCCGTTTCCATTCCACTCGGTTTTCATAAACGTCGACATGTTAAATCAAATTTTCCTATTTAGACATATTATTAAAATTCCATTTTGGTCCTACATTTACATTTTTCGTTAGACTTGCTTCCACATACAGCTACCATTTAGTATAGAACATGATGAAAATTTATCATATATCGATATACTATGACACTTTTCATCTTACTCTCGATTTCACCACTATTTTACTTAATTGCGTTCCAGCTGCATGCATTTATATTATCATGCAGAAATAAATTGTTTCATTCTTTACTTCACGTTATAGTTAATAAAAATGTGAGTTTTTTTCGTCCACTTCTTAAATCGGAAGCCATGATTTTGAACCATATATGCAACCACGCTGACTTTCCTACAGTTGAATGAACTTCTGCATCTCACGATGTAGTTCACGACCCATGCGGTAATATTCATGGGATTAATGATATTGGTAATGCAATCGGATAAAGACGCATCGTGCTGTTAAGCCCATCCTGATTAAGGAGGAAATGGCCTGATAGAATGGATGCACTAAAGAACGCCGGGTAAATGAGGGATTTTTTTAATCCGACCTTAAAGATTGGTGGCATACACCGTTTTTTATTAAAAGATTAGATATTTCACGCATAACAATATTTCCGGATTTTTTCAAACCTTCAAACCATAAGAATAGTATAAATTTTATAAACTTATAATATTGCTTTGAATTTGGACATTACTTTCTAGAAAAAACTCGACTATCGCTATATAGTTTGTACACGCATCTACCCATTCTTATCAGTTAGAACTCTCCCTTAAAAAATCCAAAATTCACTTATACCAACAAATGAAGCATCAACGGCAACTCCAACCATTGCCAGAATCGCAGCAAATTATTATAAAGATATATTCAATAGCCAGGTTCACTTCATTATCAAATCAAACTCAAAATAATGTTTCAAGAATACTCATGGAAATTTGTCAATGCTAAAATGAGTTCTTGCACATTTTTCTCTTAACGTTAAACTATCTTTATTATTTCGATTCGATATTATATTTGAATTAATATTTCTTTTCCTAATTTTTATTCTATATAGATAATATGCTTAATTTTATTAACATCCTACCGATTTTTTTGACTTTAATCCAGTAACGTTTTCATATTACAATATGTTGTACTTCTATTCCAATCACGTGAATTTCTGCAGCCAGAATCGACGTCACGGGACCAGACAAATTTACTCGCGGGATGTTGAAATGATAATTAACAAGCTCCGAACTCTATGGATTCTGAATCTTATCAGAGCAAAGATTGAATTTTTTACAAGGACGTTATTAGAACATACTTCATCTTGTATATAGAGTCGTCACAGGCATTTATTCTTTAATAAAAGTTACTATTTCATTGTTAATGCTCGGGGTGCGTGTTCCGATTACCAGTATTCTTTGTAGTAGTGTTGAAATTCAATGCTCTCAAAAGAACATCACTATCACTTGATAATAGTTCCAAGATTTTTTGTGACGTAATAATTTAGAAATTGTAAATCAAGACGCGTTTACGTATATCTAAATAGAATATCTCGCGTCAAACTTAAAATGGCATCCGCAAATTTCAATTATCAGGACAATAGCAATCCTTTTCTCGTTCCTAATAATACAGCACAATTGCCACCATTACCACCGTTACCACAGCAACAACTTCCCATCTTCAATACTATCCATAGCAATAATAACAATGTTCTACAACAACAGCAACTTTCCTTCTTTAACGCTAACAATAATAATAGTGCTCAACTCAATGTACCTGCTCAACAACAACAACAACACCTCAATGTACCACCATACCTCCTAAACAAACTCCACGAGAAACAACTCGAGTTTGATAATTTATTATTGGTAAAAGAGACGTCTGCGCAACTTTTAAGCTATTTTAATGTGCTTGCGGAAAAACTTGATGAGTTGAATGTGGGATGTCAAGGTATACTTAAAATATTATTAGTACGGTGATCCACGAACCAAGATTATTAACCTTTTTTTTTTTAGTTGTTGCCAATGTGTTGCATAATTGGCAAGCGGTGTTTCGAGCTGTTTCTATTGCCGGTAATTATATACACTATTCGTGGTTGATTTCATAGGGATCAATTAATACATAAATATGACACCAATTTATTCAGAAACAAACAAAAGCGAAAAACAGCAACAACAACAACAACAACAACCGGAACATGATTATTTTGCTTCAAGCGTACGAGAGACACCACAAAATCAACAGGAGCAACAATTAGGAGCGACTATTCCCGTACTTGTGCGCATTCCCATGGAAAAGTAATTAGGGTGTAGGCGAAATGCTCAAGATCAAAATTATTGTGGGTAGATGGAAACTGTCTAAATTTAGTGTGCAACTATAATAACCATCATAATTATTTAATGTGGCCTTTCTTTATACGTTATTCTGCACAGAGGTTTATCAAAAAAATTTTATTTATTGTTGAATAAAGAAAATTACAATTTAAAGGAATCTTTTAATAATTTATCTACAGAATCACTTAGGAAAGGGAGGATATTTCTACAAGAATACACCAAATAAAATCCCGTCTATTTTTCATTGGTAGTTTTGGATTTGGAGCATCAATCATTCGTTATTATTTTTTTCTTTTCCCAAGGCTTTGGTCGTGGCTTAAATTGAGCTTCTTTTGGCGATTCTTTGTTTATCTCATTTGGTATATGCTTCACTAATTATTATTATTATTATTATTATTATTATAATAAGAAAGAGAAGAAAAAGGAGGAGGAAAAATAGGTTTGATATCATTGATTAAAGGTTTGATATCATTGATTAATATTATCGATAATTTAATAATTATTACCTGGTATTGGAGTACCATTCGCAATCATTTCACATATTTCTTGAAATGAACGAGGATATTTTGCTGTGTCCTTAACGGTATCATCCGAAGAAAAAGATCCTTTTAAATCATCAAATTTTATTCAGTAACACGCATAGATCCCATAAATCTTGATAGCGGGTGTGGCAAGAAATTACCTGTACCAGTCTCAGCATCCAGCCCCTCTTGGTCTTTGTTCTCACTAGGCATACTGTCCTCGGCATTTGTTAATGTGCCTTTCGCTTTTGTTGATGAAGATGAGTTTGTTGTGGGTATTGGCGCCAATTTCATTTTTTCTTTTCCTCTTCCATTATCACCGTCGAGATTATTTTTTTTGGTAGGCGATGATGATGTTTGCGAGTTCTTCCAAAGGATGTACGAATCGTAGTCAATATTTTCCACAGCTCTTTGTCGCATTAATCATTGAAATTTTATATAGATTTACAAACTAAATAAAGTGCAAAATACTTTATTAAAACATATATACAAAAACAAAGAAATTGAAAACGATGATATACAAGCAAACGTGCCATTTTTTTTATGAAACAATCATTAAGATAGCATTATTATTATTATTATTATTACATAAATATTGAAATATCATTTAAAAAAGTTTTGTTTAATAATACTTTGAATAATAAAAGCATTTAGCCTTCTCAAGTATCTGGTTTGCTTCTTTTGCCGATTTGGAAATCGTGAGACTATGAATTGCTGGTAACCCTGCCTTATATTTTTTCATAAAAAGAAAACAATGCACGTTAGAAATGTGATAAAACGACACAGTTGCTGTCATCAACTTACCTGAAAGTTTGGGTCACTGTCAAAATCGTAACTCTCGAATGCTTGGAATGTGTGTTGATTTGACATTATCATAAAATTACCGAATATGGTTTTTCCCTATTTATATTTTATTTTTTATTTATGATCCACCAAAAATAGAATTTACAGAAACAAGACGTGTTTTGAAAAATGTCGAATACCACAGGCCGCATTTTATGTCTCTTAGGTTTCTTACTATTTATCCATGCCTCCTATTCTACCTATGAACGTGCGTATTATTCTAAAGCAAAAATCTATTTTATTTAAAATTTAAATCGTCAAAAAGTAAATTTTTGACTGCTTGGTCTTGCAATTTCTAGATCTCTCTTATTTAAAAGCAGTCGAGAAAGTAGAACGGGATCTGCCCATTGATGTAAGTGGTGATTTACTTATGATGTTAAGAACATTGGACATGTAATAAATTAATTAAGATATCCTCTCGCCGCGCCCAAAGATAACAATAGAGACATTAGTTTCAGTAGCAGTTTTCTCGTTGGGCATTGTACTGGTGGCGAACCCGTTGAAAGAGATATTGATGAAAACGGAGATGGCTAAACAGTATATATCTTATTCTTTACATTTTTCTTGATAGATTTGGGTGGTTGATTCAAATTTAATTTTGGATTTTTAGGACTATTGATAAAATTGATGCACGACCTTCTTTTATGACTTTTAATCATCGTGGAAGAATAGTGCGACGATCTATTTAAGATGATTTCTAACCTCTGTATATTATTTAATTAATTTTATATATATATGTGTGTGTGTGTGTGTATAGTGACGTGATGTGATTTATTCACCTCCCTTGTTTCTCAATTTTGCATTATTTTTGGTTTTTTTCTAATGCTTCTTTTAAAGAAACTTCTGCAGACCCACGAGGTTTGGGTTTCGGTTGCGAGATGTCTGGTTTCCAACCGATCTTTGCAGAACAAAAAGAATATGATCGTCAAACTTGAATAATATATAATATCTTCTCGAATATACGGGTATTTTAGTTTTACTTACCACATACATTATCTACAATAATTAATGATGTCCATTAGAAAATAACAAACCGAAATTTAATATCGTGATATATATAATATGAAGTTAGATTCGTAACATACCTGAAAAGTGGCTGGAATTGTGCCTTCCGGATTCCCATACAATTCTAAACGTGCATTGTACGCGTACGTCAGAAAAATGGAAGAATAAACATTATCAGAGAGCATGTCGACTTACCTTTGTATATTGCAGCACTTGCTATCATTGTATCTCTCTTTAAGAATAAGCGTCTAGAGAACACACAAAATCGTTTTTGAAATATTTATTTTGGATCATCACAGTAATGATCAATAAATACCTATTTATAACAGCATTGCTTTCACCCATGGCGCGTAAATCCAGCATCAATTCGAACATACTCGGATAATTAACGACAATCTCGTCGATGTCGACAGTTGTGAGGGTGAAGCCTGCT
Organism: Ambispora leptoticha; assembly: GCA_910591765.1. NCBI lineage: Eukaryota > Fungi > Glomeromycota > Glomeromycetes > Archaeosporales > Ambisporaceae > Ambispora > Ambispora leptoticha. The sequence goes on from CAJVPS010000620.1 coordinate 6,378, forward strand.
CGTGACAATAAGCTACCCAAGTCCCTCACATCTGTCGAAAAAGTTAAATTAGTGCACATTCAAAGTTTGACTATACCATCGCCATCGTCTAAACTTTATCAATCGTAATACCTGTCATCGGTGATACACGCGGTGAAATGCCCCCTTCACGTTCCAATTCTGCAAGTTGTAGTGCCGTTCTGTGTTGTAAAAGGAATATCGTATTAAAGGATTAAAGGGGATTGAATTTGTTTTATGATAATAATGTCTTGCCTTAATTCAAATAATGTATCACCACCGAACAACGCAGCAATAAATACGCCATCTGGCTTTAAGGAGCGACGGATCTGTATGAATGTGCCTGTAATAATATATGATATTTGGTCTTAAATTATTGAATCAAATCATCTATCTATGTATGTATGTATGTATAACACTGCGATGCTCTGGGAAGCTTCCAATCAAAATTTTTTGGACTATTCGACATTGTTATTGGATATTTTTACACGGGAATCGGAAGGTCTATTGGGAATGATGGAAGCTTCCAAGAACATCACCGGGTATACATGAGTAAATATGGATTACCTGGCAAATCATTCACCCAATGAAGTGAAAGATTACTAACAACAGCCTCTAAAGAATTCTCCTCGAAAGGTAGCCACTCTTCGTCGACCACTTTGCGTTCAATCTCAACTTACATTTTGTACATACATATTAATATGAATCTTGGTTACACGCGGAATCTCAAATCACATGTTAAATTTCTACCTTCGTATTCTTGATCCGTGTGCCTATTTAAAGCCGTTTCTAAAAAGCATGAAGTTAATATATAAATGGTATATATAGATGTAAAAAAAGTAGATTAAAAAGAAAATCAAACCTGACGTGTCACACATAATCAATCGTTTACAAATGTCTTCGTCCAAGAATTTCGCGATATGTCCACACCCACTCCCCAAATCAACAATCGTAGAGAAATCTCGTTTTACATCCTTTTATTCGATTAATAAAGAAATCATAGCAATAATAAGCGTAATCTTTCGGTTTAAATAAAACTTCGGTTTCTTGATTTTCATACACCAATCAATCGATCCATTAAGTTGAATTAAATCTCACCAGAATTCGGTCAACTATTCGTTGTGCCACCTCATCCTTTAAATAATCAACCTGTCGACTGGTTTCTTTATCAATGGCTGCACGACTACGCTGACGGGTTTTCACGTCACGATTGAACACTAGAAAAGGAGCTGGGACGTTAGGAGGTTTTTTTTGAGTCGTCGTCTTTTCACTTGCATCATGTGATAATAAATTTGTTGAAGACGCGTAAAATCGATGTGCAGATGATACAATTTTTGTATATGTTTGGTGATGGGGAAATAACAACTTTTTGAGATGTTGTCTCATTATCAAGCCAATATGGATGTTTGATGTTTGTTTATGCATAATCGAATTCCCACGAAATATTTTGCACATGTTATTTAAATCCGAAAAGGTAGAATGAGAATGGGAATTATTTTATTTATTTCCATTATAAATGCTGATCAATAAGGTTGCCGAGATCTTTTGATCTTGATGGTTAACTTGAAAAACGAAGAATTGCAAAGTCACGTGAGAATGGAATTAATATGGAATTATCTGTATACTGAATTAATTTGTGCCATTATTTATATGCAAATAGATAAATATTTGTGCCCTGTGCTCTCTTCCGTGAAGGTATCACAAACCAATTCCATCACCTTAATCACATACACTAACCATCTATCGTTAAGTCAATTTTTAACGGTTGAGAAAATATTTAGTTTTTAGTTACCCAAACTCGAAACTATTTATTCTACGACTTTTATCACCAAACTAAACTCTATTATTTTTTTGCACGCATACACAAACATTCATCATTCATCATCATCATCATCATTCAGATTTTACGTTCTATTTTCTTATTTTTTCCCTTCGCTCTCACCTCTAAATTTTTTTTTACCCAATTTTTCTCTTCCATCAAAAAAAATTTCAGATCAAAACCTAGAGACCAAAAACCAGCAATATATCATGAATCAACACGAAACAACACCGTAAAATTCATTTGTTATTTTCAAATCAATACCAACTATACAAATCTAACGTTAATAAATATATACTAAAAATCATCGACACAACTTTATTTACATTACACTAACCATAATTAATTACATACAAAAGATATTTAGTGGGTTTTCAACCTCGATCAAATAATTTAACTCACTCTTGTCTTGTGTTGTTTATGGCCTCACAACACACACGCACATACTTTATATTCACTCACCCATCATCCATTTGGTTTAACTCGATTCTCTCTCCATCATTTATTTATTATTATCTTTTTCTTCCATAAATCACCTTTAATTTTTAATCTTCATTACAATAATAATAATCATCATCATCTTCTTAATCATACTACTTTATAGACTTTCATTCTCTTTAGAATTAGAAACGACAACGTAAAATATTAATAATCTTTTACTTTCGTTTTACGGGGGGTTTTTTTTTTTAGAATAACCTGCGAAACTACACAAAAATCGAAAATAAAAAAATCAATCACATTTTATTATCTATCTATCAATCACCTACATCCATTATTAGACAACACTAAAGCATAATAAAACGATACCGAATATTTTTTTAAACAAAAAAAAAAAAAAAAAAACAAACAAAATTCACTTCTTTTCATTCTTCTCACGTTTGATAATAATAAATAATTCGAATTCCTAATCTCAAAGGTAAGTTAAGTCATCTCTCTCGCTTTTATCCTTTCCAGTGAGTGTAAGTTCCCTGAAAAAATTGAAAGGAGACAATCAATTCTTGTTTATTCCTCCCTGATTTTCCTTGTTCAAAACATCATCCCATCAATCTACACCACCGTTGTAATTACATCTTATTTTATTCTCACGAACTCAATCATTCGATCTTTTTTGGTTTCTTTATTTATTGTTTGACCCGATCAGGCGAGCATGATTTGATTTCTAAAAGGGTTAGATCAGATTCACCCAATTAATTTAACAATCAGACAGTAAAAAATGACGCGATTACTCCGTTCAAATATAGATCATCTATAAAATTAAATCGCAACGAAAATTTGATCATTTAATCCAAATTCAATACTAATAAAAAAATTAATTCTTGGGACATCCGATTAGGCGGTAAAGAGAATCCTTTACAAGAAAAACGCGATATTAAATCACGTGCTCCCGAGAAATGAGTATTTTTGCATCATCCAATTTTGGGATACCAACGCCACCATCGGTATGCGAGGATAATTTGTGCGCGAAAAATTCATTCTTTCCGCCTTTCTCGAAAAAGAACGATGAGCATTTCTACTCTGATTCTCCCTCATCCACAAACGGGATGACTGAGACCTATTCATCTGAACCAGCAAGTCCAATAATCACAAATTCCAACAGCAACAACAACATCATCACCATCAATCCGAGTCTTACAAACGACATGAATAATAGACAGAGTAACGCGTCATCATCACGTAAATTTAGATCTCGTTATTTGATATCGGATGATTCGATGTTATCAAAAATTATTCCGATGATTATGAAGGAACATAACATGGATTCATCATCTTCATCATCCTGTGATAATGATACTTCATCATCTTATTCCTCATTCGATAACATTTCTTGTTCGGAAAACAACACCGCATCATCATTGTCCACGCCATCAAAAAGAAAACGAAAAGGAACTCCTTATAGATCACCGGATCAAGATGAAAATCAAAAAGACCCTGGGATGATATTTAGATTCCCAGTTGTTTTTTCCGACAATAAATCGTCTCCGTCGTCTTCATCTTCGTCTCTACAAAATACGCCCGCGATTACTGTAACCGAAGATCCATTCAATAATAGCAATGATAACGATGACGTTGATAACCAGTCATCAACTCTTGATTATTATTCAACAAAAGCAATTCCTACTCCATCAGCGACTATTATTCATCGACCCCTGTTGTTGCCTGATGTAGTACGCTCGATTAACCAATCGAGAAGATCGAAATTGAGATCAAGACCTATTACTCGAGCAAAGAATAAAAAGGAAGATCAATTTAATTTTAATACGGGATTGGATTTACTTTTTGATGTGGCTATTTCTACGAACCAATCCTTTTCGAATAGTGAGGCTCATCAAATCCACCAGGAAAATTTATTAAAAGTTCCTCGTCATAATTCATCAGCATCGTCTCAATCATCCACTAAGATGCCCATCAATAAATTCCTTTCTCGATCCTCTGGTCGTAATCCGCACACATCTAATGGTGCCACTACTAATAACAGTTCTCGCGCTAGCACTACTACTATTAATTTCTCATCACCATCTACTGGACATTTTGATGCAAATAACAGTAATGCAGCAAATACTTCATTTTATTATATTGCCGAGAAGCGACGAACCTCAACATCACTTTCATCCTTGTCATCTATGCCCACTTCAGATTTAAGTGATCTTGATGCTGATTACGGAGATGATGAAGACGATTTCTCACGGAATTCTAAACAAATCAAATATGGAACCGGTTCTGGTCTTGGAATTACAATTACACCAGCAACGCCATCATATAATAATAGCAAAAATATCGTCAAGACCAATAATAATTCCCTAGCAATTAATACTAATTCTGCTGCCACTATCACCACTACTATCATCAACACCACAACTGCAAGAGAACGTAAAGATACAAATCATAGAACAAAAGTTTGTGCTAGTTGTAGAACTAAAAGTACACCTTGTTGGAGACCTGGTTGGCGACCTGATCTTTTCTTATGTAATAGTTGTGGATTGAGGTACAAAAAGACAAAATGTGTTTGCCCGAATTTAGACTGTAGATACATTCCGTTGAAATCAGAATTTAACGCAATGTTTAAAAAGCAAAAGAATGGCGGCGATATACCGGATGCAAAAAGATGTTGTAAATGTGCAAGTTTTATTGCGAATAATGGAAATTGGCGAGTTTAATATTCAATCAATATTCGCAAAATCCATCGATACCCAGAAAAATATGAAAGTTTGAGCACCTTAATATTTAATTTTACAAGTAAAAACGAGAACAAATTGCGTCTATTTAAATGAGACGCACTTTTTTTTTAAGAATTTTTTTTATCTTTATAAACAACCAAAAAAGAAAATAATGGTGGATATTTCTTTTTTGTTTGTTTAAGTATAATAAGCGAGTAATCTGGTTGGCAAGTTTTTTTTACCTATGCAATTTTTTCTTCTCAAAATCTAAAACCGGGGTTTTAAATTTCCTTTTTCGCAGATTTTCAAAGCACAAACAAACAAACATACAAAATAATCAAAAAATATCATTTGGAAAAATTATAAAAACACCAATTACTCTAATCTTTTTCGAATATGAGTCTTTTGTTTTAAATCGTCTGATTCCCACCACCAATAAGATTGATCCTATGTTTGAAATTTTGGCTCAAACTTTCTTCAAAAAGTAATAATTCTTTATATAATTTCACTTTTTTCTTTGCTGCCCAACAAATCTCTTTTTTTTGTTTTGCTTAAAATATTCTTCATTTGTTTTACGAAATACTTGGTATTTATTTCTGCCATTTATGTTACAATCGCGTGTCGTCATCAATTACATAATCATTCGAGGCGCGAGTCGCCTGAGACAGTTTTTCATTTTTTTTCTCTGTTCTTGTTCTTTTCTTCATTTTTTTCTCTTTCTTATATATATTTTTTTTTAATTTCCATTTTCCTATACCCTCTTATTATATTACACTGCACTATAAATAACATCCCCTTTTTCATATTCTTTTCCCGGGCCTTACCAAGAAAAAAGTTGTTAAATTTTCTGTTACATTATGTATTATAATTTTTTTATTTTATTTTTTTTACCTTCACTCTTACACACATCTCCAACGAACACAAAATCTAGTACACATATATTATCATTGTGTGTTCCTACGTGATCAATTGACTTTAAAGAATAAAAAAATGCTGGCATCTGTCGATAACAATTTCGAGTGATAGGTTACATAACGATAGGTGATTGTAATCAAAAGTGATGATGGTGATTGTTCGTAAAAATGATAAGAGAAAAAATTTGAGATGCACATACGTTACTTTTGATGTGCTATATAAAGTAAAATTGATGTTCGAAGAGTATTTTGCATAACGTTGCATCTGTTGGCGTAATATAAGTTCTACTTCCAAATCGTCCAATGTTTATGTATCATTTGTCGTTCTATCGTGGCAGTTTTTCCACTGTAACGTTCCATTATATTCATGGAGCCATTGAACCAACACTCGTGTGACGGCTGTGGGAATTCAATTGCAACTACAGTTATAGTTGTAAATCGAATTTTTTCCAGATTATTAGTAATCTATTTTTTATTATTGAGAACTACGAAATTTACTTTCATATTATAAATCCATTAAAATGAATTTGTAAAATGCATGTTTATTAACTCATTTAATCTCATGCTCAATCAAATTTTGAAAATTATCTTGTTATATGAAATATTATACAAATATTTTAATAAACACAAAAAAAATTGATTAAAAATTATTAATTATAGTACAAAAAATTAAATAAATCTACAAAAGTCAAATTGAAAATAACAGTTGCACCTCATTATCACTTAAATCAAAAAATCATATAAAAATTTCAGCAGGTGTAACCGCATTAGAAATCACACTTCCCATCAAATTCTCTTTTTCCAAGAAATGTAATGGGAACTCAACCAAATGTCCACGAATTTTATCCAATTTCTGTTGTATCTCCTCAGGAGATTGTAGCGCGTTGGCAACGTGTCCCGTCGGAACTTTGGTTCCATCAGGAACAAAGTTTTTGTATTCTGTCCAATCAGTTACTATTCAATATGGTTTATCAGACAAGAAAAATCAGTTATCAATTTAAACAAAAAAAAAGACATATAAACAAACGCAAAGAACAAAAAATACCATTGTCATCAGGAACACATCGAAACACTGCACGAAAAGCTTCTGTATTAGTGCGAGCAGTTTTTACCCAGTAATCATAGAATTCATCAGACAATGGATCCATCACTATCAAATCTTCTTTTGTGGGATGCTTTGAAGACTTGCTACCTGAAGACTCATCGATCACATCTGTCGTTGAATGTTCTCTTGTGTGGAAATTATACAGATCTTTGGGATTGATGGGTGGTAATGAGCTTTTTGTGACTGTGTGATGATCTTGTGGTGGGATTAGACCGAGGTGCTCTTTAAATAAGGAGCAGCGTAAGGTGTAGGCGAATTTTGATGCTTGATACTTCAGTATGAGAAAAGGATATTTAGCAAGCGTAAAAAAGACATAATAATATTGCATGATATGATAAAAGTTACATTTTCTCCATTCATTCGAGTTGAGACCGTTAATGTATCTTCAACCCAAATTGCAACTTCTGAATCACGATTACCAAGCTGTGATCTATCATTCAAATTTGCTAAATAAAAATTTCAAAACTTCAGTTAATCCATTAAAAGCGAAAAAAAAAGTTAATAATAACTTATGTCAACATACCAGACCCACATATAACATAACGATCATCAACAATCATCACTTTAGTATGAATATATAATTCCTCGGTCACATAACCTTTATTAACATCTTGATGTCCCGAAGCCCATGGCGGCTCAACTCCTTCAAATTTTTCGTGTCCATATGCTTGTTCATCCGAGAACGAATCTTCTTTCTGAACTGAATTTGAATCTTTCTTCGTTTGTTGTTGGTGATTCGACGTGTTCTCTGTGGACAATACCTCTAAAGCTCTCGCAGCAATGGAATCACATGCGAAAATATCTTGGTTTCCAAAAAACGAGCTTGATGAACCTTCGTTTTCTTCAATCTCTTTGCCTTTTTGTTTTAGGGATGCTTCTTTTTGAGAGTTGGAATCACTAGATTGTCTCTTGTTGTTGTCAACTTCGGTAGGAAAATTCCTAATTTTATCATAGCTTCTTAACGCGAAGAACGAAATATAGTCTTCGGGATTTATGTTTAATGCTTTAAGTTTATCTAGAATAGAATGTCCACCACGGCAAATTGACACATATTGCCAGTGCATTACCATTCTATATTTTATATATATATATTTACAATGAAAAAACAATTAAAAACATTAAAGAAGTAAAAGAGCGAGAAAATAAATATTATATATTTGGTATTTTACCGTATAGTACCAGCATCTTTAGAAGCTAAATCTGCTTCAAAAGCAGGCAACAAAGGCATAACCACGATGACTCTGAATTTTTCACCTTTTGCATAGGCTTTTGTTATACGAGTAACGATTTCCTTTTTAGAAGAAATTAATCCAACTTGTTAATATTGTGTGTATTATTTACCACCTCTAATATCAAAACTAAAACCAAAGTTTTACCTGTCCGATAATATTTTGTATAGGATTATTAGAAGACTCTCCAGTGGAAGTAACTAAATACATCAAGCATCAATAAAAAACCTTTTCTTAATAACCTACTCATATGTACAAAAGTCTCCATTATGCTATATTAGTGTTATTGTATCTTTATTATTAAACTTACCAAAGAACTGATTCTCAATATAAATAAAATGTTTCGACTTTCTTATCAAGTCTATATAAGCATTGTAAATGGATAACTACAAAATTTAAAATTTTTAAATTTAATAATATTGAGCACATTAAAAAAATTTTTATGAATCATCAGTTAACATCAAAAAAGAAATAACAAAAAAAACAATCAAGAAAAGTAACTCACCTCCAACTTAATCCCACTGCTCCAATCAGCGCTGCTTCGTAAAAGTTGTACATTACAAGTACCTTTAAACCTACTCTCGTCACGTGTACTAACAAATTCTCCTTTGGGTGTAAGAAACGGTAAATCTTCACGTCCAGACGCTTTTTCATCCTTAATAAAGTTCCATCTTTGGACAAAGTGTCGCGCAACATCTCGCGCTGGTGTTCCAACCTGTTAATAATAATAAAAAAAATAGAATTGGAAAAATAATTATATAAGCTATGCACAAATAAACCTATTTTAATAAATCTTTGTTAAGAGTTTACCATTCCTACAGAAACATCATGCCACGGCATACGCGGAACTTTAGACTTATCCACCAAAATTCGTGCCCATTCGGCGACTTGAATAAAAAATTTATTAATATATATGTGATAAAATCCGACTTTGCCTTTAAAAATTAATAATAGAGACAAGCTACTGGGAATATACCTTTATCAAAATCTTTGATTCGGGGATTCGAATAATCTTGACCAGGCCATATATGAAAGTTTTTATCTGGATGATGGTCAGCCAATTGGTGAGTGTGTGTATCGTATCGTCCAAAACATAAGTCTAAGCCGCCTATAAAAGCTATTCGGCAATCGACTACCACCATTTTCTGAATCGTTCGTGTTTGTGCGCATGTCAATTTGGGTATTTGTAATAATGTAAACAGTTCTAAAACATACCTCATGATGCTGAAAGTATGAAAAAATTATTATCATTTTAGTAATCTTAGTGCGAAATAAGCTGATTAGGGTGAGCATCGAAGAAATTAAAACCTACAGCCCAAAACATTATCCCTTCAGGTCCATGATCTGGATGTCTTTGAACTTTTAGCATAATAATTATTTATCAAATATAAAGAAAAAATATATATATTAAAAACATAAAATTATTCAAATAAACCAACCAACATACCCACCTACCTTTAATATTCGGATGCAAACTTTTCAAAGAAAATTTTGTGTGATATGAATCCATGTAGAATGCTAGAGAAACTTCTTTATATACTACAATATAAATCATTACGCCTTCTTCTGCCTTTTTTTTGAGCAGCCTGTCTAATCGAAAATCTTCATTCTGTGCCGCTGGACGACGTAAATACTATATTAAAAAAAAAAGAGGAGATAAAGATTCACTTTTCTTCTAATCAAAACTATATCCACAACATCATTCAACCATACAGCCTACAAACCAATTCAGGACTAAGCCACCAATCCTCGATATAAATCTCCGATTTAGCAGCCAAGATCGCCTCCGAAACTGCGTAAAAATAATCCTTTCCATCGACATACCACTTAACTTTGGCGTTTTCGCGTATAGGTGCATACGAATCGTACTGGTGTTGTTTCAACCATGGAGACGCAACCCTTAGACGATTGATACTTTCAGTGAACTCAGCAAGGGTGCGCGAATCAGCTTTTATTTCGATTCGTCGCGCGTAATTTTCTAGTCTAACGTGTTTGTGTAATTTGAACATATTTGTGGTGACTTTTTCGTATTTGAATGTGGGATCAAGGAGGAAGACGTCAGCGGGCGTTGGTGAGTCAATGCTACTACAGAATGCAATGTATCTGAATACAGTTTTATTGTTGTTTTGCAATTACTAAGGAACTGTATAATAAATCTATTTTCAAATGATTATTTTATAAATGAGAACAAAAATACGAATAAAAAAGGATACGAATCACGGACAATAACCCATTCCCTCTCCCACCGTTCACTCGTATTACTAAACGAACAAATCGGCGTCCTAAATCTTTGCACCTTGTTCTTCATATAACCTTCTTTCCCCTTCCATCCCATGTCCTTCGTAATCGAAATAACGCTTAACTCCAAGAACTCATACAAATCATAACACACATGATAATTCAATGCTTTCAACAACGCTAACAAATATTTCTCCAATTCCTTGCGTCGTTCAAGCGCCGCTTCGGATTGACGTCTATGTCGATTTTCCGGACGCCCTGGCAAGATTTTCGCCAGAAACCAGTTCGCGATGTTAATAGGAAATGTCGGGAGTTCGAGTACATCACCACGCAATTTTATTAGTTTTAGAGCGAGTTCGGAAAAGTCGAGGCCGGTTCTTTTTATTACCCATTTGGCATCACCGTATTCTAGTTCTATGCGAAATGTGTTTCGGAAGTTTAAATATGAAGATGGATCGTATTCGGAGTCGGTGATAGCAAGCTATTTGATGTGCAATCATGATGAGTAAGATCTGTCACGTATATAGAAAATAACTTTGGATGATAAATTACCTTTAGCATGCTCAACAGAATTGGTGGCTAAAAGGATTTTGTGTTAATAAAATTTCATTGAATTAAAAACAATTAACAGCATATGTTTGAAATTATTTATATAAAAAGATACCAACCGCCCTACGCCCTTTAGAATCTCGTTTAAACCGGAAGAAAGGAACGGCAAGTGGACTCGGGAAAATAGGATTCATACACGCATTATCATTTCTCAAGTGCTGTCTGCCTCCAACAGCACCAAAAACTTTATTGACAGCCGACAAAGCCATAGCCTTTTTAATCTTTTCACGGAGATGGCGTTTAGCAGGGGTCACATTAGTGGACTCTTGATCACCGCTAACATCATTATTATCATTAGACCCTTTACCACCCGCAATCAAAGGCGTGTTTGAGCTATCGGTAACATCATTAGAATAATGTCGAAAGAATTCCGGCCGTTCTGGTTTTTCCTCTTCTACATATGGCGCCGCTAATTTTTCTTTTGTCAGTTGCTCGGAAATACCTTCACCTTTTGTTCTTGTCCTGTTGAATCGTATTCGGGTTCCTTCATTAGCTTCACCATCTACAAGATGGTTTATTAGGGTTTTAATTGTTTGCAGGTGTGAGTGCTCTTCTGTGTTACTACTTTGAATGTTGTGAATTGAATCTTCAAGCGATTCCGTTTCAGGAGATCTTAGGTAAGCTTTATGTTTGTTTGTCACGTCTTTGCTGGCATCGTCGCCATGTTGAAAAGATCCTTGTTCATTTTGGTTTAATGATGTTTGAGACATTATTATTTTGTTGTTGTTGCTGTTGTTGTTGTTATTCTTGAAGAAATTTCGCTGAATTCATAATTAACGTGCACAGCACAATATTATGAATTTGCACCACACATAATACCAATTTTTCTAAATATAGATATATAGAGTTGTTTCATCATCATTATCATATTAAAACTATCAAAAGATGTCATTGTCTCGAATATATTTGCAATTACGCCCTCCTAATTCAACCAAACCACGTGTAAATCAACGAATTTCTAATTTGGGAACATATGATGAAATATTTGAAATTGCTTTTTCTCGAACAAACAAATAATTGGTACTTCTAAATAAGTATTTAAAAACTTGATTATTTTGCGGAGTTTTTGATTGTGATTATAAATGAAATTGAGGAAATAAATTTAATATCATTTTTGTTATGGGGTTGTTTTCATTGTATTGAGATTTTTAATTACCTTGTAAATCCGAAAATAAGCTACCTGCAAGCTTAAAAATGCTCATAACTTTTGACTGACATTATAATTCTTGGCCAAAGTTAATTTTCGTAACACAATGCAATTATAAGTTGTCACTGAGATACAAGGATTTCCGCGATTGTTCACGATTTCGTATTTTACAAGGAAAAGAGTTTATATGTTAAATACACATGTAGCAAAACATTATGTAATACTTATATTTTACCATTGTAAGAGATGAAGCAAATTTTGGCTTTTTAATATTCGAGTAATCGATTTTTACTCTCTTTAACTAAATATCGCTGAAATTTCTAATTAGTTACCTATTGTCTCTGTGATATCCCCGCCAACATCTATTCCGTCGACTTCCTATTATAATATTTATTAAAATATGCGATTTTTAACGAAATTTAATCGCCATTGTATGCCCTCTTCACGTTGAAAACTATACATAATACATGTAGTTATAAACTTACCTATTCATAATTAATGAATAAACATATTCCTGAATATATGAGGTATAAAGACAAGTCTGAGATTCAAGTGGATGACTATCCATGTAGTCGGACAGCTTTTACATGATACAGATATTGGTAAAATTGATGAATATAATATTTAGATGCAAGTGTATAAATAATCTTAGCTCAAAAAAATCAATTGGCAATTCAACTTCAAAATGTTAATTTTCCATTATGACATAATATCTTACGTTTACAAATTGGAAATCAATTGCATTTTTTTACTCGTGACTTTGATATATCAGAAGATGCAAAAAATCAGAGCCTACACATTGCACTTTCGTTAACGTCTAATCACCAAAGCAGAAAAATTGAAAGTTCATATTATTATTCAAAATTAAGCTTATACATTCAAAGAATTAAAGGACCTAAAGTATAGAATTATCAAAATTGTTGCAAGGCATAAGCATAATCACTTTGTTTCAAAATCCCATCAAATGCGTCAAAGTTCAACTCCCCAGTACTTATCATTTGCTTTATTGACCGAAATGCAGGATTGAAGCATCTTTTGAGTTCTTTGTTGGTTGTTGAAGTATTGTCAAGTTATGGGAAGGACCGAGACGCAACAAAGAGAAAAGAAAAACTTTCATCATTTTTACTATAAACTCCTAAATTTTCGTGGGTTTGCGTGACATTTTCCCCTGACCGCTTAAGTAAAGATATGGATATCACCATCTGATTATTATAAGCAGAACGAAATGACTTTTCTCAGTGCAGAAATTCTTGAAACTCTATTTTATCTAGGTAAATCTCTTTAATCGAAAACATGTTCAAGAGTTGGTTCAACATAAGCGTCTTGCTCTGAAGGCAAAAATGAGAATTATTGCGAGTTCAATACTATATCTCTTTGCCTTTCTTTCGTTTCCCTGATCATCTTGATCTTCCTTATCATCATCGCCTCTTTTTCATCATCACCACCTTCCTTTTTATCAGCATTTTCGTCAGGCTGTTTTACCAGCTCGTCATCTACATCCACAATAAAAGAGTGGCCACCACTAGGAAATACAGATCGTAAATGGGAGAAGGTTATTTGTTGCATATGCTCCAAAATGTTCGATAAAGTTGGTCCAGAATTCTTCGCTTCAATGTGAGGGATGTTCTAATGTATGAAAATAATAGTGATCTATGACATCTCGAGCCTGTGTAATAGCGTTACAGGTACTCTTTCTTACTTCCTTGCAACACGTTTACTGGTTCTCCGCCGTTTCTCGATAGAAACATCTCCTTTCCTTGTGCTAGAATTGTTATGCTTGGTAAAACGACATGCACAAACGATCCAGGAGTTGTTGTTTTCGCATTCCCAATGTTTATACCAAACCCATACATTGGAGACGAGCGGCCACCAATCTTCGCGAAACTCCTTTTGAGAAACTTCGAACGGATTGTCAACATTATAAAGACATGCGCGTTTTTGGCGCAACAAAAAAAACATAAAAAAAAGAAACACGAACCCCTCCAGTTCTTCATAATCATCCCCGTCATTTTTATTTCCTTGGTCTTCTTACGTTTCTTCCTGATCTTCCATAGGATTAGGGCTAGAGTCAGAATAGAAAATTATATCAGCAACATGCGTACCTATCTTATATAGTAAAATTTCGCAAGGAATATTTTTTTATTAGAACACAGAAAGTAATTTCATGGGCAAAATTTCGAGATACAAGTTATTTTTCAAAACAATAATTTATCCGTTACATATTGATCTTGCGATTTGATTGGTCTATCTTTAAAAATCACGTTCACGGGACTTTTTTCGGACTAATATTTGAAGATATAAACCAATCAAATCGCAAGATCAATGTGTAACGGAAAAAAATTCAAAACAAATATTTATTTCTTGTAAAATTTTGCTTTAAATATTTATAATGATATTTTTATAATATTATAAAGTCACGTGAAATATAATCCTAATTATAATTCCAATTCTAATCTTAATTCTAATTAATAACTATTATTATTACATTTAATTTTGCGATTTAATTGATTTATCTCTTAAAAATCACATGATCTGTCACTTTTTTATCATAACTAAAATATTAGATTTTTTATTTATTTATTATTTATTAAAAAAATTTTTTATTCTGCTAAAATAAATAAAGAAATTTTATTAAATATATATCCTTTTATTATTTTCTCTATCTTATTATCTCATATTTCTAATTTAAAAGATAAGTTAGAATAATAAATTTTTATCTAATATCTTGATAAATATCTCAAATATTAAAGTTTTACCTAATAATATAATTCTTATCTTTAATTTTTCTGATATTAATAAGATAAATAAGATCAATATATAAGTAAGTATATTTAAAAATAAAAATTTTTTGTAATAAAAATTTTTTAATAATAATAAAGATAATAAGAATAAAAAAAAATTTTATAATTTTCTAATAATAATGATAAAAATTTAGTAAAACTTATAAAAAATCAGATTATTTAATTTATATATATTGTAATCAATTACTTATTCATGTGATGCAGTAAATGTGGTGCAGTAATTGCTGATTACTACTAAATTGGATAAATAAGTAATTTTATTAATTAATCTTATTTATAATTAATTCTATTTTTAATCTATATTATTATCTATATTTAG